>JAYMTA010001099.1:0-21816 GCA_036897625.1 Pelargonium cotyledonis
TAGTGTGTCGGCAGGGAACAAGTGTAAGGCTTGAGACATAAGGAAACGATGTCGTCCGGGTCATGAAGGGGAGAGTTGCTAACTTGAGCGGAGGGTGCGCATGTTTAGGCAAATCATTGAATGTACAGTTGGCATTGGTTCGTTCATGTATTACAGCCAAAGCTGGTTGGCCCAAATCTCATGGTGGGGCCCACTCCCCCGATATTCTCGTGCCACGAGTTATTGACTCATTATTATATCAACCTATTTTTCCTATCATTTTTTTTTTTGGTATTTTTACAAATTACTAGTACATATTTTCCCACTTAGTATATTACATATCCATATTATTCAAAATTATGGATCCTACAAGTTGCTTTGATTTCACAAATTAATGTATTGGGGTGACCAGTACAAGTGAGGTTTTATTTTGAACTCAATATAATGAATGTCTCGTCGTTGTTAATAAATCATTAACATATAATGATGTGTTGTTGGATATTTAAAATGTATTTTTAATTCATGCACAAAATAAGAGATATTGAAAATTGTGTAATGATTATTTATTTTTACATTAAAAATATAACTTTTTTAATAATAAAATTGAGTAAGGAAATAATATAAGAATATAGAACATGAATCACTACTAAAAAATTCCTTAACAGGGACGGAATCAGTGACGGAGCCAATTCCGTCACTGATTAATGACGGAAATGACGGAAAAATCTGTCGCTTATGGAGGCGGGAACTTTCTCGCTTTAATCCGGAGATCCTTTATAAACATGCAACTCTTTAAAATAATAAAAAAATAATTACTATCAATCATCAATGATTTTGTATTTAGTCCATCATATTTTGATTTTTCTTTCGCTTTGAACCAAGAGGTTCTTGAGCAACTCGCGGTTAACACCTTTAAGCCGTTTTACCATACCTACACTAATCCTCATTTGATGTTAAGTCACAGTTAAAACTCATTCCTCTCCCCATGAATGTGTTGAGCGATAATCAATTGCAAACATTCTTCCCATTCACGCATACTGTGTTGACAACTGCTTCATTACACTTGGGTCATATTTTGATTTTTGATAATACACAATTGCCTTTTTTTTTTCTTACTTAAAAAAAATATATACGAGCATTTTGACTTTATGTTTTACGGTTTATTATCTTCTTATAAAGTGTCATTAATTAAGGTTGAAATTGTAATATAAAAAGTGCTTAAAAATAAGTGATCATGTAAAAAAAATATAAAACATGAATTCGATGTTCATTGTAATGTGATAGACATGCATGTACTCTTTAAAATAACGAAAAATAATTACCATCAACCATCAATAATTTTGTATGTACTCCATCATATATTTAGATTTTTGATAATACACAAATTGCTTTTTTTTTTTTTTTGATAATATTATAATTTCTATGAAGTTTCTTTTCTCATTATTTATGTTTCAACTTTTTACTTCTTGAATCTTCTTTAGACATATAATATAAAGTATTAATAAAAAACTTTATGCCACAAATAACAATTTTTTGATAACACAAGTCACGGCAAACTGTATTTTAAATTAACGGTGGATTGCACGATTAATTATATTGATAGAAGAAATATCAAAACAAATCTTCATATTTAATAATTAACAATATTTACCCAATGAAGCAACATTGAACATAACTTAAATATGATAAAAGATATGTATTTTATGTCATTACATTTTAATTTATATGAACAAAATTTTGTTTTTAGGAATTTTTATATAACACTCCAATTCTATTTTATTTTCTTTGATTCTAGGCCTTTTAGACTGGTCCAACCAAACTAATTGTATTCTTTTTATTTCTAGGTGAGTTGATAAGTAATGATAATGAATAATGATTCAACAAACAAAATTTCTCTTCAAAGTAAAGACAATAGTATTCCACATATTCATAAACTTTTGATTCGTTTATGTTTGATGATGATCAAGAAAAATAAATAAAAGTATAATATTTGACGATACAATAAGTTTTTTAGCACTAAAACTAGTAAATATTAGAATTTTTAATGAAATTTCAAATTTCGTCCATATTTAAAATTACATGAAAAGTTATGTTTAATCAACACAATTACTAAACAAATTAAAAAAAAGCAGTTGTAACTTAATTACGTATTCAAAAATTAAATTAAGTTACTTTGTATATCGAGATTTTTTTCGGTCTCAAACTACAAAATAAAATTGGATGGAACTTTATTACACAAAAAGAGGCCCACCTCACTTGCAATAATTAGAATTAGAGAAAATATGAGATTGTGGACAGCCTAATCCAATGTGCTCCATGGTGTTCATAGAGATTGATTGAGCCAACTCTCCACCTCCTATCAATTATCATCATCCATCATCTCCTCCAAAATAGTTTTTCAATAGATGCATTTTTTTTTCTTTCTTGATCTATATATTTGCACATTTAATCATCTTTAGTATTGTTTAAATCTATCGTGTTTCTTTAAGACACGTGTTATTTATTATTATAAGATAATAACAAATTTTCTTGTAAAATTTATCATAGAATTAAATTTCAATTTCATACAATAACATCGTCGGTGCATTTTAGCAACCATTTTAATTGTTTTTTTATGTGTATTAAAATGATCATACAAATTCTCATGAGATGATAAAATGGTGAGACCATGAGCTTTGTGAGGATTTAAAATGCTAATTGTGGATGCTAAAAGAGTAAAAGTGGAGTGAAAGGTTGGTGTCCCAAGGATTATAAAAATAAATAAATTAAATTGGTTGAAGGTGATTTAGAAAGCTCACCCTCCTTCAGGGTCTGTTTGTTTCCCAAGAAAGTATTTTCCCAATAAAGAAACATTTTCTCTTTTCCTCCAAGATTAAAGAAACCATATCCCATGTATAGAAACAACTGAACAAACGCTTATGTTGTGTGCATGAAAATTAATTACCTACTCCCTACTCTGTAGAGTTTTTGTCCTTTGTATCTATTCACCACCAGCTGGTGCTTCCTTTTATCTTTACTAATATAAAACCCTCTCTCATCTCAGCCAAGCTCACACCACATTACATTACTCACTCCATTGCCACCTTCCTTAACCACCATTTATCTCTCATCTCTTGCTATTCAGGTCAGTGCTTCTGTTTTCTTGAATCTCATTTTGCTTCAATTTCATGTGGTTTCTGTGGTTCTATTATCTTTTCTTGGAAATGGGTTTTTGTTTTCATGTTTTGTTTTTCTCGATTTGCTGCTTTACTTTTTTTTGGGATGAGTTGATCTAGATCTGGCTTTTTGGTTTTGCAAATTTGTGTTTCTTAGCAAGCATTTGGGCTCAATTGAAGAGTAGGAGCCAAAGATGTGATCTTTTACTCTTTTGAGAGTAGTGTCAATTGTCAAATCTGGGTTTTTGATTACTTGTTCTGCCATATTATGGTTCTGGTTAGGTCTGATTCTTGCTGAGATTTGGAGAGTTGGGTTTGCAAGATACATTTTTCTTATTGTAAATGGTGTTTTAGGAATTGGGTTTTATTTAGAAGGCAGTTTTCACAATGAGAGCAATGAATCTTAGCCAAGACACATTCGAATTGGATCTCGCCATGAGTGTTAATTTGTTATTTGGAGAATTGGGTTTAGCTGAGCCTCAAACTTAACTCTATGATTGAGATTATTTTTTTCTCTTTCTGAATATTTGAAGTTCATTTGGATTTGATTTTGAAACCGCTAGGTTTGTGTTGTTGAGGGTGAGCTTTGTCACAACTGTGTTATGAACCTAAGGTCATGCCTCTCGGGTTTCGAATTAGTTAATCAGTCCCTGTGAAAGTGGGATAAGACCGCTTAGACGTCTAACTCTTTGTAGATCTTCCAATTCACAAGGTCATGAGATTGTGTTTTTGTGAAGCTAAGATATAACAAGTGATGAATTTTGGTTCTTGCAGGAGATTGACAGTCTGGTCAGTAAAAGAAAATGGAATTCTCTATGATTTTCATGGTCGGTACTACTCTAATGCTATTATCTTCATCGGCATATGGAGCAACTGCTCCATCTCCTTTGCTAAGCCCAACTCCCGCACCAGCACCGGCGCCTGATTATGTTAACCTCACTGAATTGCTCTCTGTTGCCGGCCCCTTCCACACCTTCCTAGACTACCTCGTGTCCACCAAGGTCATCGACACCTTCCAAAACCAAGCCAACGACACTGAAGAAGGCCTTACCTTGTTTGTGCCAAAAGACAGCGCCTTCTCGGCTCTCAAGAAGCCTTCCATCTCGAACCTCACTCAAGACCAACTCAAGTCCCTCCTCCTTTTCCACGGCCTTCCACATTACTACAGCCTAGCTGAGTTCAAGAACCTTAGCGGGATAGGTCCCGTGAACACATTTGCCGGTGGCCAATACACTTTGAACTTCTCCGATGTATCCGGGACAGTGCACATTGGTTCGGGATGGACTACCACGAAAGTCAGCAGTAGTGTGCACTCTACTGATCCCGTTGCAATCTACCAAGTTGACAAGGTCCTCCTCCCCGAGGCAATCTTTGGCACGGACATACCTCCCACCCCAGCTCCCGCGCCCTCTCCAGATATTGCCCCGGCTGCAGATACTCCCTCAGCAGGTGCAGCCAAAACGGGATCTTCTCTATCGTCCTCCTCAACGTCTTCCTCTCATAGGAGCATCAGCTGGGGCGTGTTGACGAACTTGGTTTTGGCAGTTTTGGGTATGTTGGTCGTCTTCTTGTAAGAAAAAAACCCATCATTCGAGTTTCTTTAACTTATAGTAAGTGCTTATATTCAGATTTGTTTGAATTGCTTTATTTTGAAACCATTTTTTTGATTGTATGTGTTACTGAAATCATGTATTCTTGTATCAGAATGTGAGTTCTTCTGTTATAATCACTATTTTTAAATGTGGCTTTCTGATTGATCATGTATTCATGTATGGTATGATACAATGTTAGATGACTGAATTGATATGATACTCTCTCCGTACCAAAATAATTGAACGTGTTTCAGAGTTCAATACTAGAAAACAGTGATTTTGGGATGGACAGTTGTGACTTGTGAGGGCCAAAAGCTGGTGTCTCAAAATGAAATTGGCGAGGGACATTTGCGAGGGAAAGTTGAGGAGTTGTCGCAAGGGAAAATGTCGTTGCAAAATTTGCAATTGATTCAGCTAAAATTTCTAGAGATTTTGCTCGTTACAAAATGTCCTTGCAAATCGCTCACAATATTTTAGTTATGATTCATTTAGCGAGGGACCGAGTCCCTCACTAATCCATCGCAGTTTTATTTGAATATCTATAATGATTTGTAACAAAAGTGACAATTGTTTCTGGCCATTTTAAAATAAAATGAATAATTAAGGACCAAAACAAAACTCTTTTTTTTTAGAAGGAGACTTGAAGGTAAAGGAGTGAAGTATGAAGCATTGTTTGTTGGTAATGTTGGTTGAAGTTTATTCACTTTTAACTGCCAAACAACCATATGAATTGTATGATCCCACATTCACCAACCACCCTTTCCCACTCATATCCAATAAATTAATACAAAGTAAAGGAGCTTGAATACATGGACCTAAGCTAAGATGCTACATTCTATAAATAAATGATCATATTTATTAGCATGCAAAGTAGCGTAACGATTAATACCGACTCAATATCTTATCAAACTTGTTAGAAAAAATTTAATTGAAAAAGAACATGAGATTATCATCTTCAAAACGAGAATTTAATTTACTAGCATGCAAAAAGAAAACTTTACATCACATTGCATCATCCACTATACTTGGAATTGAATGATACTCCTTCCGTTTTAAAAGTAGAATTTAGATAGTATTGTATATTATATATTGTAACGATCTTAACTAACTCACTTAAAAATATATATTTATTTTGAGACCATACTAGAAGACAAATGTAACTCTAACTTTGAGACGAATAGAGTATTACATACTTAGTCCAATGAAACAACATTAGCCAACATTACCAGCTTACCAAAAACCACTGACAACATAACCAACTTAGTCTAATGAAATCGGGTGAAACAAATAAGGTTGTACACAATTTATGTTTTTACTAATGTAACTATGAATATTTACGCACTGGTCGCAGGTTCGAGACCTGCATGGGTCATTCTTTTAAATTAAATGTTTTGATCTCAATCACCAAGGCCCAGCAAGCCTAAGTCTCATGTTTTGGTTCTTCGGCCCATGGGCCTCTATGATAAAAGCCCATTTCTTAAGTATTGTTTCAATCACCAAGGCCCAACAAGCCCAAGTCTCATGTTTTGGTTCTTCGGCCCGTGGGCCTCTATGATGAAAGCCTATTTCTTATCATATTAAAGGATAAATTACTAAGTATTTTTGTTTGCTTTCTCTACTAAAAAATTCATAGTTGCTCTTATATAATATACTATATTATTTCATTAAATTTTATTTTATAGTACAAAACTATTCATTAAATTAGTTCAATTAAACAAATATATGCATTTTTTTTCTCTATGCCGTTTTAAGCCGATTGAGATTTTTGCTTGGTTATGACTGCTCTTAATTCTTAGAGTGACAACAGTCTCTTAAGTTTTCATATAACAAATTATGCTTCTTCTTTTTTCCATTTAAATAACGAGTCCTGTTTTGATAGCAAGTTAAGAGTTGTTAAGCTTTGCATAATGGTAACGACGTAGATTCGTGATAGGTTTGTATTGATGCGTTGCAAGACAACAATGGACAATTTCAAGGAGGGAGAATGTGGTGGTTTGCTCAGAACTATTGGATCAATATTCGAGTTTGTTGTCAAATTAAATAGGAGACCTGATGGTGGTGATTGGAGGTTGGCATAGCATTCCATGTGGTCGACATGAACTTCAAGTGTAATCTTTGTCAGTTGCTTGTGTATTTCAAGCTAGAGGAGGATTCCAATGCCTTCAACTTGATTATTCAAGTTGATGGGAGGACTCCAGTGCCTTCAAGTTGATTATTCAGGTTGATGGGGAGGATTTCAGTGCCTCCGCTTTATTTATTCATGATGTTTTTGTCAGTGTGATCCAATTTGATAGTGTCACTTTTTATTTAGAAATTGGTCTACGAATTAAGTGACTCACGAGTTAGTTAAGTCTTCGTTATTTTTGTTAAGTCTACATTGATTTTTAAGCTCCCAGTTTTATTCTGCTTTTGTTACAGTACGATTTAAAGTAATAATATTATATTTCAAGTTTACAATTTACTTCATTTTTTTTTAGTATTATGATGTTCCTTGGAGTGGAAGATAAACCAGAGGTGTTAATTTATATACTGTACTTTCCTAAAATAGAGGGAAGACACTAAATTACAAAAGAAACGTTCCACACAAAAATGGAGCGAAAACAGAACCAGACACACCAAACGAGCAACAAAATTCACGGCCTTCTCCTTCGTCTTCGCGTGTCCTATCGCCTTCACGCTTTTCTCTCTTTCCCCATCTTTCAATTCGATTCACATTCGCATTTCGCACCACAATCACATTCTCAATTTCACTTCACAATCAAACTCAAAAACTCATTCTTTTTTCTCCGACGACGATGACGATGACGACGAAGAAGAAGATACAATAAGAAATGATCAGTGCACGTTTAGTTTTCTGAGCTTTGCGAGGTTCGTCTCTATGATCTCATCTCGCTTTCCCGATCTGGGTATCCCCTATTTTCGCTTCAATTTGTGTTTGTTTTTCTTTTTCCCATGTGAGCCAAACAAGGGTTCTGTGGAATCAGTCAAAATTGTGCGAGATTGAACGTGCATGCACGTTAATTGACACGTCCTGTTCAATTCCGAAACTGGGATTGTATCTGATTGTGTTATATTTCTGGGTAATCAGGTTTTGATTTTGTGCGGACACAGAGGCGAAAATGTCTAGTTTTGTGGGGGTGCTTGTTTCTGATCCATGGCTGCAGAGCCAGTTTACCCAAGTGGAGCTTCGCGGCCTCAAATCCAAAGTAAGGATTTTTGTCGTCCCAAATCAATGTTTTTTATGTTGATTTGTAAAATTTGGGTGGTGACCTGAATTTGATTGTGTTGTGTTGGTTTTAGTTTATTTCAATAAGGAATCCGACAACAAACCGTGTGAAGGTGGCAGATATGCCAGGCACTCTTGTGAAAGTGAAGACTCTTCATGATATGTTTGATGAGAATGAGATCAGGGAGGTCTTGAAGGAAACTTACCCAGATGAAAATGAGGAGATTGAATTTGAATCCTTTGTTCGGGTGAGGTTAATTTATATATTTGGGGCATCATTTTGATTTTATGTGTGTTCACAATAGCCAATAGGTATTAGCTGCATGAGCATGACCTTTTATTATTATGGAGCCGAAATTGGGAAAGAGAAAATGAATATGTGAATTGTATGGTATTGCGAATGGCATGTTATGTCTGGTTCAGTTCCGTAAATTTATGATTGACACTTTCTCAGTTTTGGTGGATGATTTGTAGTTGGGGCATAATGTATCGTTAGTGTGCGAATGTTTGATTTGTGGGATCTGGTCATTTGCAGGCAACTTTAACTCTCCAAACCCAAGCAGCTGCCAAGGCAGGAACTCCGAGACATTCTTCTTCGTTTCTAAAGGCAACCACAACCACTTTTCAACACGTCATTAATACATCTGAGAAGACTTCTTACGTTGAACACATCAATAGACACCTGGCCGAAGATAAATTCTTGAAGGACTACCTTCCAATAGACCCTGAAACAAATGATATATTTGAAATTGCAAAAGATGGGGTTCTTCTTTGGTATATATGCAGGACCCATGTGATCAATCTATATAGCCAGTTATTTCTTTGAAGATGACATTGCATTTGTTGATGCTTCTTTTTGTTGCCTCATGCAGTAAGCTCATCAATGTAGCCGTTCCTGGTACCATAGATGAGAGAGCTATCAACACTAAAAAGGTCCTTAATCCTTGGGAGAGAAATGAAAACCATACTCTTTGCCTCAACTCTGCCAAGGCTATTGGGTGCACGGTGGTAAATATTGGAACACAGGACTTGGTTGAAGGAAGAGTAAGTTGAAGAGCTCCAAATTGGGTTCTCATTGTTACACTTTAGTGGTTGGAAATTAGCTCATTCTTTATTTTTTTTTCTTATTTTGTTTATGTAGCCTCATCTGCTCCTTGGCTTGATGTCTCAAATAGTCAAGGTATTCCCTATGAACTTTTTCATATGCTTTGCAATAATAACTTTTTATGAAATTTAAATCATTATGAATTTACTATTAATCTCTTTCATTTTGTATATTTCCCCCCCAATATGGTGACTAAAACAGATTCAACTGTTAGCCGATCTCAACTTAAATAAGACTCCTGAGCTTGTTGAACTGATTGGCGATGACAGCAAGGTCTAGAGATACGAACTTCTTTTGCCTTCTTACTATGCTTAGATGACATGCAGGGTTCAAAGTGTATATTTTTCTTTCTACTTTCTACATTCTCACTTGTGGTGTTGTTGAGATTTTGCAGGATGTGGAGGAGCTCAATAGTTTGTCACCTGAAAAGGTTTTACTGAAATGGATGAATCATCATCTTAAGAAAGCGGGTTACAAGAAAAAGGTTACGAATTTCTCTTCTGATGTAAAGGTAAGAAGAAATTCACCAGCTTTTTCTCTGAACATCATTTTCTGCTTGCCTCTGATAGAAATGTTAGCTGATTTAAGTTAGAGTGTTTGTTTTTTTTTTTTTTTCTCCATCATCAAGCGTACCAACACCGAGGTTTGGAATTGAGACCTCAAGGAACCAAGTTAGTGTGCTTGGTGTTGGGAGGTTATTTGTAGTTGAAGGAGTTGTATGCATTTTCTTAGGTTACAAACATTTACGGCATTGAAAGATGTCCTACATATATAATAGGAGTATTTGCAAATTGCATCTTGCTATCATTATGTTACTTCTGTCATCACATTTGACATTTGTCGGGTATGCCGTGTGCTGTCTTGGAAATAAATTTCTGATGTGATCTTGCACCGACGATTTTGATTCATTCTTATGATGTTGGCAATTGGAAATATAAGATTTATAATTTATGCTCTTGAAGTAGTTGTGTCTTTTCTCATTATGCTCTACAAATTCTACATAATCATCTTTATGTATTTGCAGGATGGTGAGGCTTATGCTTATCTTCTTACAGCACTGGCACCAGAGATTAGTAGCCCTAGCACCTTGGACATCACGAATCCCGATGAAAGAGCAAAATTGGTTCTTGAGCAAGCTGAGAAACTGGAATGCAAACAATACCTCACAGCTAAGGACATTGTTGAGGGCTCACCAAATCTTAATCTTGCATTTGTTGCAAATATATTTCAGCACAGGTAAGAAATAATATTTCCTTTCAACCTTTTCTTCTTCTTTTGGTTTTCTACCATTTCCATCAAGTACTTAAGAAAGTTGACACCTTTAGTAAGTTACCTTTGTAGCTTAGGTTATGAACACATTTTCAGGTATTTTAATCAATGGCATATGATTGAGTAACTAAAATTTAGTAATTATTGCACTAATATTTGCTGATGTTACTTCATTCTAGCGATGCGAGTTCACATAATCAATGTATGCTATATTGTAGCAGTGTTGTATTCCAAAAAGTCGTGCAGATTTGGCAAAAGTACTCGGGAAAGAAACCAACTGATGATGAAAAAGACTACTGCCTTAAAAATCATGAAAAAACTAACCCATAAAGTCTTGGTTAGTTTCAGAATAAGTACTTATGATTCTGGTTCTAAAGTTTGCATAATTTTTTTGATATATCTATTTGACTATTACTATTATTATTATTATTATTATTATACTATATTTCCTGCCATTGCATAACAATTCCAATTTCATATTCTTACATGTATGCATGAGGGAATTTGTCCCGATCTGATATTTTAGTAATTGAACTCTGTAGACTGAGATTGTTTCTTTTTGCAGAAATGGTTTGTCCGCTGATAACTCAAAGATTTCCTTTGCTGAGATGATGACTGATGATGTGAAAACTTCTCGGGAAGAGAGATGCTTTAGATTTTGGATTAACAGTCTTGGAATTGCTTCATATGTCAATAATGTTTTTGAGGATGTCAGGAATGGGTGAGGAGGCCTTCAATTTGTTTCCCAACAATATGAAGCCCCGGTTGCTCATGATTGATGTATATCGTTCGTGCTTGCAGATGGGTTCTCCTGGAAGCTCTTGATAAAGTCTCACCCGGATCAGTAAATTGGAAGAAAACAACAAAGCCTCCCATAAATATGCCATTTAGAAAAGTTGAGAATTGCAACCAGGCTGTAGAGATTGGGAAGGGCCTAAACTTCTCCCTTGTCAATGTAGCTGGAAATGACATTGTTCAAGGGAATAAGAAGCTCATACTAGGTGATTTCTCTCCAACTTTATAATCGCCTCTTCAGAATCCTTTTCTTTAACTTATTAGTTCAACTCCATTTATTTTATCGGATGGTTATAGCTTATAAGTTTCTTTGGGTTCGCTGTTGAATGTTTTCATTTTCAACTGAAATCATTACATGGATGTTAGCTGACCCTGTTGTGTTTATCTTTGGTGTCTTGAGTTTGGTACGTTTTGTGAGCTTATAAACAGCGACGATATACTTAAAAAAACCTTCTTAACTCCAAGGTTTCAGGTGCAAAGCTTTAGTATATATGATTTGAAGTGGCCAATTAACTGTCTGGACAAACTAGAATCATAATTAGGTGTCAACATTTTGAAGGGTTAGCTTGATAGTCCTGTTTTGTTCAATAGATTTAGAACCTGGAGCATCATGAATGTGTTTCTGTTGAAAATTTATTTGGCCTGGCTCTCTATTGGCTTCCAAAATTTTGTGTGTTTCTCTCTGAACAATTTCATCTTTACTTGACTTGTCTATAACTGCATGCTGTACATATTAAGCTACTACTCATTTTAAAATAATTTCCTCTCCGGTTTAGGAAAGTTGATTGTTAAAATCACTTTTGCTCTATACCGGAGACACTAACTCTCTCCTCGTCTCTTGTGCAGCATTTTTATGGCAACTCATGAGGTTTACAATGCTCCAACTACTGAAGAACCTGAGATCTCACTCCCAAGGACAAGGAAAAGAGATTACAGATGCAGACATTCTGAACTGGGCAAACAATAAAGTGAAGGCTGCAGGCAAAACTTCTCGGATGGAGGGCTTCAAGGTAACCTCTTACATAATTGTCTTCTGTCTGACTATATGCTTGATAGGACTTTTTTTTTTCTACGTAATTCTTTCCCTGTTCTCAGGATAAGAGCCTCGAAGATGGAATTTTCTTCCTCGAGCTCCTTACTGCTGTGGAGCCAAGGGTGGTCAACTGGGCTCTTGTTACTAAGGGTGTAACTGGTATAACATTCAAATAAAATGTTGTTTCCTTTTATACATAAGAATCAATCGTTGAACCTTGAAGGATGCACCAAGCTTTTGCACCATTTTGGTTTTAGCGCAATAGTAAGATTGCTGCCCTGTGGCCTTGAAATCATATGGGTTTGAGTGAGGGAAACAGTATTTATGCAAAAGCAGAAAAACCCTCCCCAGACTTTGTAATGCCGCCCAGGGGAAGCATTAAGCAGGAAGGACATATACTAACGTGTCTCCATGAAAACGATGAGAAGTCTCACTTTTTTGGTTGTTTGTCGAATGCAGATGAGGATAAGAGATTGAATGCAACGTACATTATCAGTGTTGCCAGAAAGCTTGGCTGCTCCATTTTCTTGTTACCGGAGGACATCATAGAGGTAAGGTTTCTCTTCTGATGCTAACATATGATGGAGTGTTGATAAATAAATGTTGTCAAGGAATCACATATTGAAAAAAATGTGAAGTCAGTCGTTACTTGATATATTAGTTGGGCCCATATCAGCTTTTGGGTTAGAGTCAAGTTCAACGTGGTATCAGAACTAGTTCAGTATGGCCTAGTGACCGTCTGCCTTAGCTCCCTTCTTGGTCCAAGTTCAGGATCCGTTCTCATATCCAACCTGCACTTGAGGGGGAGTGTTAAGGAATCCCATATTAAAAGTTTTAATGTGAAGTCTGTCGCCACATGATATACTAGTCGGGACTGAAATGAGACAATCACGAGAATCTGTTTTTGATGAAACTATGATTTTAAAGCTGTGTCATACTTTTCAATCAACTCCTTGACTTGAAGTGTACATGTATATCAAGTTTTGTAGAAGATGAATTGATGCCATTGATTCACGAAACTTGCATCAAAACATCTAATTTATTATGTTATTGTACTGACTAATTTTCTGATCATCTAAACTGAACATCCGATCTTTAATTTGATTTGTAATTGTGACAGGTAAACCAGAAGATGATCCTCACTCTAACTGCCAGCATAATGTATTGGAGTCTGCAGAAGCAGATGCGAAAGACAGCAATGGAGTCTGGTGAAGAGCACGTTGCTGATGCAGAAAGCGAAGAGCAACTTGAAGTTGGGGTCTCCGGTATGTCTATGGCTGATGCTCGTGACGAGAATGAAGAGCATGAAGAGTAAATCAAGACTTGAAATGATATGCAGCTTCCCTAGTTTTTGTTTCCTATTTTCTTCTATGTTTCAATGAAAAAGAACTAATTTTTTTTTTTTTTATAATGCATGGATTGGATTGTTCGATTTTTAAGTCATCTTTGTAAACCAAATCAAGGAAACCAATCCAAGGAACAATTGTCCTGTAAATTTGTGTGACTAGAGTTTGTTGTTCTTGGGAAATATTATTTACTGGAATTTTTTGTTATATTGTTGAATAATAATATCATTGGAGAAGAATGAATTATAGTTCATATTGTTTTTCCTGATTATATCAATGTACATGTTGGGTTGGTTTTTATTTTAAACTCGTTAACTTGTTATAGCAAGATAAGCATCGCCACGCCATCAGTACCTTTCACGTAAGTTGCCACGTCACTGCAGAATTGCCACGTCACCACCGAGACACCCACTTAATGTAACATACCGTTTTATCAGTCAAATTTGTGGTTCACAGCAAGATCCAAAGATGAAGACCTTAATGCAACAGTTAATGACATGTAAACAAGAGAATGAGAAGTACGTATATTTGGGAGGGTGATCAACTATTTAGGACCCATTGACAATCATACGAGTGAAACTTTAGTAAGTCGTAACAAAAATATTTTTTTTTCATTAGTCAATCCAATCTATTTTGTTCCTAGCAAATAGTATCAAAGTCATAAGTTCGGTGTCTGATTCACAACAACTGGTATCATAAACGTAAGTTTACTAGTCAGATCCAAGACAAATAGGTGCCAAAATCCTATCTTGCAACGACCTAAGAAACCTTTTCAACACATATATATACAAGCTTGAACAAGTAAATAGGTTGATCCACGACAAATTGAACACACAAAATGTTGAAGAATTAGAATTCGACAATGCAAATTGATCTATTTAACTATTATTGGCCATGAGCTATCTTATCGTGTGCATATTTTGGGTCAATTTATGAAATGTCTACGTGAGGAATATTGGGAGGCTGCACTTTATGTGCTTCGGTATTTATGCACCAACTTGAGCGAGCGTATTAGTAAATAATATTGGTCACTGTAATTAGAATAACAACATCCCAAATATTATATCTTTAGTTAAAATTAGAATGACAAAATTGTTGAAAATAGTAAAAACCAAAGGAAACTAGAGATTGAAATCTAGAGCCCAAACAATAAAATTGTCAATTTCTTCAACAAAAAATCAGAGACCCTAGATATATATGTGATGACTTAGTGTAAGAATTGCAGAAACAAAGGAGAAAAATGAGTACAACCACATGAATTTGAGTTGTTTTGGGATTCCTAATTGCACTGTAAATTAACTTTCATGCTCTATTCAATGATTAGAACATTACTCAAAACAGCCAAATACTTATTATGTCTATATACAGTAAAAAAAGATGGGTATGGAATTGTCTATAGTTGTTTTATTTTCCATCTGGTTGTTGTTAGGACCAGCTAACACATTCCAACGTAGTTTACATGATACGATCGGGGGAGTTCCTGTCGCGGCTCAGGAAGCTCCCGACCCATCTCCTGGCGCCGCCCCTGATCAAGCTCCAGGTGCGGCGCCAAAGAAAATTAAGGCCGGGCATGACGGTGTTTTTGACTTGGAGACCTGTGGAGCAAAAGAGGGCGAGGATATCACCGAGGTACAATATATGCACGCGTAAACACGCAAGAAACTACTAAATGCATCTAATATGAAAAAAAAAATATTTTTCGTCTCAAAATGATATTTTATGTCTTTTGCATTGTTATGGTTATAAAGTAAGTACTCGCATTTTGTAATATATCGTTTGTGTTGGATGATGTATAATGTTAGATATTATTGGAGGTATGGAAGCACGCTTGCGCATCGCGGACCCCGAGTAAAGTGAAGGTTCCGGCTGGAGTTTATCATGTCGGAGAAATAGACTTTTGCGGACCTTGCAAAGCTCCCATTGAGATACAGGTCGAAGGAACGTTAGAAGCTCCTTCGGATCCCGCACATTTTCAGGATGCGAGCTGGATCGTTTTCAAGAATATCGATTTCTTGACACTATCAGGAAAGGGTGCATTTGATGGACAAGGACGCGTTGCGTGGCAACAAAATAATTGCGACCAATCAAACAATTGCACAAATCTTCCTATCGTAAGTTTTCGTTCCCTCGTGAATTAAGTCGTTAGATTTCGATTAGATTAGTTAGTTCCAACATTTGATTAGACCTCATACATGTTTTTCATTCATATTTGACTTTGACCGGTCTGATTAGAGTTGACAAATGTGTTTATGACCGACGTGATGTCATTGATTCATATGCTCTCATGTACGTGTTTTTCCATGTGAGCTGATGCGACGTCTGATATGAGTATTATATTCAACCATATTCTCGTATTAACAAAGGTCCTTTTGTACATCATTTTCCAGCAAAACACATGCACGAGCTCACATGGAAAAATCGTTTTCCTCGGATATGCTACTAATCGAAAGTTTTTTGGATGATGAAAGAATATTAGGTTGGATTTCGTGAAGCATTCGCTTATCAGAGACGTAACCTCTCAAGACAGCAAAAATTATAATGTCAACATTCTTGACTGTGAAAACATAACCTTTGATAATTTTAATGTCGTTACAGCCGCCGGAAGTGTCGACACCGATGGAATTCACGTCGGAAAGTCGTGTAACATCAACATTCTCAACTCGGTTCTCAGATGCGGAGACGACTGTGTCTCCATCGGCGACGGAACTAGAAATGTGAAGGTAACCGGAGTAACCTGCGGACAAGGCTACGGCATAACCATAGGAAGTCTGGGAAGGTACGAGGACGAGGAGCCGGTGACCGGAATATACGTCAGTAACTGCACCATCACCGACACGAAAAGTGGCTTGATGCTCAAGTCATGGCCCGGTTCGAATCCCAACACATTGGATGATGTGATCTTTGAGAGCATTACTATGAATAATGTTAGCAACGCCATTTTCTTGGATCAACAAAATTGTCCGAATGACGACGAGGAATGCACGCGAGGGGTACGAAAATAGTAATGTTATTATAAATTTGGATAGTTCATAAGCTGATACGTGCGCGTGAACGCATGCGCCAATTCTCTTCCTAACTAAAAATTGTTCTGTTTTCAGATACCGTCGAGTGTAAAGATGAGAAATGTGGTGTTTAGGAACATAAAAGGAACAGGAGCAACACCAGAAGCTGTGCAGATAATGTGCAGCCCAGGAACATGCACAAATATTGAACTTAGTAATGTTGATATACAATATGAGGGACCTCTTGAAGCCAATTACAGATCATTTTGCACCCATGTTAAGCCCATCATTACTGGTGTTCTCAACCCTCCTGGACCTACTTGTCTTTGAATTCTCTTCTTGAATGAATTTAATTCATGCAATACCTTATTTTGTATGAAATTATGTTTGTGAAGTTTAAGGTTATCTCCACCTTCTCATGGCAGAAGTCCATGTGCTTTTTATACAGACTCAATTTCGTCACTGAACTTTCATGTATCATTTTGGGTCAAAATTAGGTTGATGGGCCAAATTGGGTCGAAAAATGAAAATTCAAGTACTATTTTTTGTTACAAAAAAATCAGTGATCAAATTGGATCAAAACACAAAAGTTTAGGGATTAAATTGTGTCTTTTACGTCATCTCAACTTCCACATAATACATTGGACAATACACGATGGTACTAAAAACTCATCAAAACCTCCTAGAATGCAAGATGGTACAAGCAATTTCTTTTGATTTATAACAAATTCAATTACAATCAACCATACTGCAATAAAAGGACAGATACAGATTTATGGAGGGGGAAAGGCTGACAGAGAAAAGATTTTACAGTTTTGGTAACTATTGTTCACATGGTATGAGGGTCGAAGGAATACAGTATAATTAAGATCATGCCGGATAGTTATGAGGAACTTCATCGGTATGGTTACCGGATTGTTCTTGTTCAGCTACAATCATTAGCATCTCAAGACGCTTGTCGAAAAGTAGAGCACTCTCGTCTCTCTGGTCGAGCTCTGCGGCTTCACCTTCAAGCCATTTCTCTCGCAAATCATCGAGAACATTACCTTGATCTGTGTTGAGGGAAGCTCCTGGAGCGCTCGGAACAGTGGTACGGAGAGAAGAATCTCCGGATGGTGGCGGGAGTGTCAAAAGCATTGCCCGGAAATCACGAGTATCGGCAAATGTCTCGAAGTTACAAGTCATTGTATCAAGACAATATTCACGTATCTTTAAAACACCATACCTACATGATGCAACCAAACATTCCAACATTATTTTAGCCAGTTGTATTTCCATGGCTTGTAATATTTAGGTTGGCTCGCAAAGTATTTTAATTTTTCGTTTCTAGCCACCTAAAGAGCAAGATAACCTAAACCCAATCTAGAATGTACGACTGCGTACAAAATGACCTTTCCCAGACCTCAGAATGGAGACAGCCTCAGGCACTCAGTGACCAGTTTTATAGAATGTCAAAACTCATACGAAAATGCAGATACATAATATGGAAGTTGTGGAACAGCTCGGGCTGGATAATATATCAGAATCTATAGGGACTAAAGAACTGAAGCAAAAACTAAATTACTTTGACGATCTGAGCACATGACAACAGAACAAAGGTAAAACATAATTGACATGTGAATGGTCAGCTCAGACATACAGTTTGAGCTTCATATAAGAGCATACAACAGTGACGAGTTCTAAGCAACATATCACTGAACCACTACTCAGGTATCAACAAATAAATAAAAGAATGGTGAATTTTCAGGCTGATATAGTTCCACAATGAGAATTATTAAGAAAACAGCAACTATCAATTAAAATCTTAAGGGTGAAGGTAGGGAGTAAAAAGAGAAATGGGAAAGAAACATACATGTCTGATAATATTAGCCAATGACACAGTTCTGCAGGGGAAGCCAGTTCCAGGTGTGGCAACAGCACATCAGCTACAGCACGCTTAAGAGGAAATAATAAATATCTTGAAGCGGCGTCAAACATTTCCTCTGCCTGTTCAGTCATCATGGGTGTCAAAAATAAATAGTGGCAAAGTTAATGGGCACTTGAATTGATCCATAACATACCTGATCAGGGTCTATATCCTTCAGACCATCTGTATACCTGAATAAACCAACAATTACTGAGTTCAAGAAAATGATAGCTAATCAACTGCATAATCTAAAATCTGATTTCCTCATGAAATTGTCTATTGGTGTAAAATTTACAAAGATCTGCAAGGTCCAATCATAGTTGTCCTTGAGTAATAGTCATAAATGATCCACATTGGTCCCAGTTGCTATAACCTGTAACACATTTTATCCAACAACCATTGCTGTTGTAGCCAGAGATAAGTTCCATTATCTCTGTTTTTACTCAATATTCTTTTATCAACTTTTACCTTTCACGTTAAAATAATGAATAAAGACTTACATATACTCTATCATTTTCTCAAATGCATCCATGCTTAAATCATGTTCTTCGAGACAAGGAAGGGTATCACCAGGTAACCCATCATTTCCTTCAAGGAAATCCTTCATCCATGATAATCTGGCTTTGAAGTATTCTGACCTTGAAGCTAACACCACTTGATGGCAACGGAAAACCTTTTTATCAACTCTTACACAGACATCCGCAAGATCATCCACAGATTCATCATCACTTATCTGCATCACGCCAACGCCAGATACTATTTTATCAACACCATTGTCCATGTTGTGTTCCATGGTGGACTTGCCAAGAGAAATTTGAAGGAGGCGATGCAAAGCAGCAGGAAGGCGTTCTTCCTCAGGAAGGGATAGGCCCTGTAAGATAAACCGCTTCTGAGAGTTGTCTATATCTCTAAGTGATTTATAGTCTGCATATTTCTGGTGAACTAATTCCTTTTCTAGGATCCTCTGCAATGCTTCACATTTGCACACTTTACAGATTCTCACAAGATCTTCCATGTCTTCTACTGCAATCTCTAGTCTGTCAGAATAAAAGAAGTGGATGAGACTGTAAAGAGCAGGATAGCACAACTTTTCCTTGGCAAATCTTACTTCTTTGCGGTTCTTCCAGTCAGTCTCAAATTTTTTCTTGAAAAAGGGAGACCGCGCACTCAAAATGGCTCTATGAGCTTCAATGGGTCTACCTTGAACCATAAATACCACGTCTGGTGGAAAGTTGTTGGAATTGGGTTCCCCATTGGATGCCAGACCTACTTAGTATTACCATATGAAGTGTGAGTCTGTGAGATATGCACATATTCTTCAAGACAATGAAAAATAGGTGGGCACCATGTCAACAACATTCATGACACAACAGTACCGCATTTTCTATTTATACATGAATGAATATCGTTGAAGAATGTGTTCACAGACAATGAGTTCAAAGGGCAGAGCATTTTGCCGGTTCTTCCAATATGCTAGAGATTTCAATTTCATGAGGTTCCAGTAAGAGCTATGACTTCTACTTGAATACACACTAGTCCATATACTCAGTTTAATCATTCTTTCACTTAACTGAGCAAGCAAGAAGTTCACTGCCTTAAATAATACTGCTAAAAATGTACAGGCATCTTCTATTAGCATTTTAGTTTTTCTTTTATTTTTTGAGGTCGAAAACTTTTCCAGAATACTGCTCGGACAATCAATAAAGGTACATCAAAATGCTGAATTTAGTAATAACAAAAAGAAGAGTATAAGGTCTATTTTACACCAACTAAAATATGCTTACAGAGGCAAATTTGCCGATGGCACTTCAGTTTCAGTAGCTATACCACATAAAAATACTAATAGAGACCATGTTTAAGTTTTGAGAGAGAACATTCATAAAATGCAAGTAAGAAACTAGGCCGTTTATACAGTCAAAACCAGAGTGACATTGCGGCAAAGAAAAAAACTAATCAAATGGACTACATATTGTTCAGGCCCAGTAATCTCATATCTTCAACTAATCTATCCAGAATGGTATATAGTGGCCCATTTGCTGTGCTCAGCCAAACTACCAAAGAGCTTGCAGAAATGAAACTCTATTGATATTTGATGCACAAAATTTACACTTAAATAGTTACATTGCAAATTCTTATCAAATCATTCTTCTTCCCAGCATTTTTTTATAGATATAAATTGAAATTAATGTGAATTTAACTGGAGTTTGAATCCATTTGTTCTTGAAATTGTGCAACAAACACTATCTTTATTGCTGGTTAGCCAAAATATACACTGAAATTCACAAAAAAACAATATCATAACAATATTTTAACAAAAATGGATAGAGAATGGACCTGATATTGGAAATTGACCATCAGCCTGCTCCGAATAAGCTCTATTAGCGGCGCAGCCGAGGAATATATCGCGCAACGCCGCTGGCAGTGGACCGAGCGGCGGTGGCCTGGCTTCGAACGCCTTGAGGAGCTTCCTGACCTTCAAATTGAGCGCAGCGTAGTGGCACCTGTCGCCATCGAAGGTGTGCTCGGAGCATATGGCGCCGCTCTCGAGCAGCATGCGGGCGGCGTCGAGGTGGCCGGCGAGGCAGGCGTAGTAGAGCGCCACCGAGTCCCATTGGTCGCGCTCGTTGACATTGACGCCGGAATCGAGGATGTAGCGGAGGCGGTCGACGTCGCCGGCACGTGAGGCCGAGAAGACGTCACCGTTGGGAACCTTCTTGAGGGGGACGGAGGCGGCGAAGTCGGAGGCGTCTAGGTCGATCCCGTCGAGGTCGGGATCGATGGTCCAGGGTTGCCGGGCCGGTTGCATTCGGGTTCGGGTATATGGATTGTGGGTTCATGTGAAGTGATGCGTGTATGTGAGGGTTTAAGAACAAGAGGGCATGGACAAAGGGCATTTTTGGAATGAAATTTTTGGCATAATGTCAAATTATCCTTATACATTTTTGCCTCAAATATTTCCATCATTTTAATATGTTATTCAATTAATTTATAAATATAACACAAAATATTTTTGTTTTTTTACCAAACAATATTAATTCTATAAGTTGTTTTGGAGCAAGTTTTAATTTTTGAAAAATGTTCACAAAAAAAGCACCAACTTAATTAGAGGATATTACGTAAATAATTATCTCTCGCACCCTTCAAATATTTTTGTTTACACAAAAATATTTGGTATATTAAATTTTTGCATGTTTTAGTCATTAATAGATTGATTGAAGAAAAACGGGCAGACATATTAAAAGTCAAAGAGCCCTAGGGTTGGGTGACGGCGGAGCAAGTTTGACGACAGAGCTTTACCAGTGGCCATTCCCGCGTAGAGGCTTGTTGTAGGGTTGGAGGGTTTTATTTGTAGATGTTCGTAGGGGGCGGCGGGGGCAGGCTGGAGGGGGGATCGTACCGGATGGGGGT
>JAYMTA010001100.1:0-21815 GCA_036897625.1 Pelargonium cotyledonis
CGATTCCGAGTTTATGCAATACGTATCCGAAATAGTGTGATTTGATTTTTATTATATACCATCAGATGGTTGAAACGGGACCGTTTTACTTATGCGTGTAATATTTTGCGGTCTAAGTACATATATTTACCGTGCTGTTTTGTTCTGTAAAACGATACACGCACATGAGATCACATAAACAAATACACATTCTATAAAATATCTCACATATATATATAAACTTATATCTAGGGTCGTTTCAAGAATTTTGGGGTCCCGTGTCAAAATTTATATTTGAGCCCCAAATTTTTTAAATCGTGGTTGATCGTGAAAAAATAAAAATAGTATAACATGGTTGATTGAACACAAAGATCCAAGTTTTGTAGAGGCCGTGTAGTTTTTAACTTGTAGTTAGGAATTGAATTAACCTTACAATTGTTGCAGCTTATCACCGCACTTATTAACTGTAGCTAAAGTTCAAAATTTGATTACAGTTTATAACCGTAGTTAAAGGTTCTATTTCACATACCATTGCAGTTTATAACCGTAGTTAAGATAACAACTGCAGCTAAAAGTACAAAACGACATTATGAGCGGTTGCCCACTTTGCACTCCTAAGAGCCGGCCCTACTTATAACTTTATGAAAAATTTCAAAGCTGGCTTATAGACAAAGGGTGGAAATCAGTTATTGTTGAGTCACGCTTTATAGGTTATTCGGGTTTTGCAGACTGAATGAGAGGATTTCAGTGATTTGGGTTTGTTCTTTGATAGTATCTTTGAGTTAGCTAGTTCTTTTGATTCAGTTATGTAGGGAGGTCGGCTAATAGCATTGTTCATGCATTAGCTCGATCGTCTGAGTCTGTAACGGGTTCTAATAAATGAGTTGGAGAGAATTTTCAGATTCCGATCACGAGTCAGTTAATTAACCGCTGATTTGAGTGGCTAATAATATCGATTATGGTTACTTTAAAAAAAATATATGAAAACTAAAAAAAGAAAATAAGGCATAAATTATTTTCCAACTACTCTAAGCTTGGAGCGGCACAGAGGACAGGTCCGTTGTTTGGTCAGCCACTCCAAGATACAATCTTTGTGAAAACAATGTTTGCATTTCATGCGTGTCACTTCCGATTGTTCTTCATAATTCTCTAAGCACACTGCACACAATTCTCTTCCATCAATCTTCACTTTCTCCAGTCGATTCTCGAGTCCCCACCTCCTCAATTTATTCAACAAATGATCCGATTCCGTCAGTTCACCCAAAAACACTATCTCCGAATAATTTTCAGTAAACTCCCAATACTCCGTCAAAAGAAGCACAAATGCTCTACGAGCAACTTCCATGTCCTCGGCGAATATCAAATTCAATGGCCTCAAGAACCTGACCACCCATCCTTCAGGTGAATCTTGCACGTGCTCGGACAAAGCCTCGTCCAAATTTCTCAGCCCGTATCGCCGTTGAATCATCCAAACAATGTTGTTAAAAGTCCGATCTTCGCGTCCTTGCTTGATATTCATCTTCACAATCCTCTCGAGTTCGTCTCCGGAGAAGATCACCTCCTTCTTGATCATCAGCATTACGGGATGGAGCGTCTTGCTCGTGTCGCGCTCCAAGCCCGCGACAATGTCGATGGAAGCTTGGAGAATGCGCGTGACCAAATCTTGGACACTCTCTAGAGGTGTCCACGGTTTCTTGTACTCGGGTCTCCACTGAATTGTTCCTTCCACGGAGATATTGGACACGAGTTCGGACACGAGCTTCCACGAAGGCGACGAGGGAAGAAAACAGTCTCCGGCTTGGGTGAGGAAGTGGCAAGGCAAGAGGAGACGATGGGGTGGCAAGCTAGTAATGATAATTGGGTCTGCGGTTTTGGATCCGGATTCGGGTGGTGCATAAGACCGATGTTTTGTAATATGGTAAGTGAAACAGAGGTTGTTGTTATCATCAGAAGGCGGCTGTTTGTTAGCATATTCCCATGTAATGTAAGTGCTAGCTGCCATTGCTATAATCTGTTTGTTTTTCTCTTCTGTTTTTGTGAGAAAGAGACTGGTGCTAGTTATGTAGTGACTAATAATAACCTGTTGTTTTTATAAGGAAAGATTATACAAATCCTTGTTGGATTAGTGTTTCTGTTTCTTAAGTTTTATTCCTTGCTTAGCAAGCTGTTGTGTAGGGAAATTCCCACCGTTTTTTAGTTTTAGAAAGTGGTTAATTTTATCAGATAATTAGTAATGTTTACTAAGTTTTGCTTAAACTTTTATATTTTTTTTTAGTATTAGAGTAATAACATGAGGTATTTACATATGCACCCCTTATGGAAAGTTTCTATTTCAGTTGAAGCTCATAAACTAATTTTTATAACTTTTGACTACTTTATGGTTTAGAGAGTTTCATTCCGTCAGTTATATTTGACCGTAAATGACACTATCTGGTCATGTGCCCAACACATGATTATTTTTTTTTTTTTAAATACTCAAAATGCTTTTCAGTTTACCTTTCTTATTCAACCTAATTTCACTTGAAAAATTCATAGATTCGCCGAAAAATCCACAAAATCAGTGGAAACATCCAGCTCATCTTGAGTAGTATTCTTGGTTTTTGTTAATTTTTTCTATTAGTGAGTCTGTGTTTTTGTGACTCAAGCGCTTACCCAGTCTGCAATTTCTGTGTTAAATTTTGATAATTCATATAATGTTTGTAACTCTCTTAGAGAAAGATTACACGCTCACTTTTATTGCTTTTGAGTTAAAAAAAGTATGGTTAGACAATAATTTATACATTATTATTTTTTTTAGCAACAAACAAGATTAATTGTAGTAGTATATTTATTTATTGCATAATAAATTCAGTCAAAGGAGGGAGTACTTTTAAAGAACAATCCAATTTGAAAGGTTTTTGGTCAATTGAGAAATCAATCTCAAATACTTATGAGTTATTAATGCATTTGACTCTCACATAACTCCCAAAATACAAATGGGAGAGGTCCAATTTTGAGTGAATCATCTACCACCATAGATCTATTTACATAATTTAACTGGCTTCACTACACAAAAGAGAAAAAAAAAATCTCAAGCAACAAACAATGAAGCCTATTGTCCTCCTCCTCCATCTAATCATGCTCCTCATGACCATAGCTTCTGTGACAGATTCATTTGATCTGCCACTAATCTACAAGCTATTCATGATCAATGGCCTCCCCAGCAATGTTCTCTCCGTGAGCTGCAAGCTCGACCGCGACCAAGATTTGGGCAGTTTCGACTTAGGAGTTCAGCAAGAGAAGATCTTGCAAGTCACAGCTGTTAAAGAGAGCACGGTAGTGACCTGCGACATGTCCTGGGACGAACATCGTGCAACGTTCGACGCATTCTGGGTGGGCACAGAACTACTGAAAACATGCAAAGACGACCAATATTGTTTGTGGAAGGCTCAAGAAGACGGTGTCTACTTGTACGATGGTATCGCACAAGCTTACATATTGTTGCACAAATGGCGTTAATATTTACTAGTTTCTGTAATGTGAGTATTGGATTATCAATGAAATAAAAAGAATTCAAGATAGATTATTCATTACACCACACACAGCACAGTTATTGCCATTGTAGTTGATGATCTAAAATATACAAGGAATCAATAATAAAGAGCATTTTACAAGGAGATGAGCAATTATCATATAGCTTCTGGGGATGGGAATATACGCCTTACCAGCCATTCCATGGGTCCTTGTACTTGTGCTCTCTTCTGTTGCCAGAACCAAATAGCTGCATCGTAATGTTCGTTGCGTATCTTCCCGGTTGCTGCTTTCCAATCATATTTCTCCACTTCTTGGCGCGCAGCTTTGCCCATTGCTTCTCTCGCCTCCCGGTTGTGCAACAGAGGCTCAAGCTTGCTCAAGCAGTCTTCCAAGTCCCCGGGATTGTATAGAAACCCGGTTTGGCCTTCCTGGTCTGCGGGAATTATGTCCGGGATTCCCCCTGCACGAGCTGCTACCACGGGGACCCCAGAAGACATGGATTCTAACACAACTTGACCGAGAGTCTCGGATTCTGATGGCATCAGAAAGACGTCCCCACTCGCGTATGCCTGGGACAAATCTTCACCTTGCATCATCCCTGTGAATACTGCAGGCATGCCGGTGAACATTTTTTCTAATTCCTCCCTATCAAGAACAAGGCATGTTCAGTGATTAAAGGACAAGTTTTGGGGCAAAGTTCTTTATTTGCATCAAAGATGAGGATGAGGAATTAAATGTCTTTTATGTTCTTATTGAATATCCCTGAGGCCCGAACTAGAAGTTATGGACATTGGTTCACATTTTGATATTTACATTGTCTACAGCTAACAGAAAGATATACTAGACATGTTGAAGTCAGATAAAAGTACCATTACGAATGTGAAAACAGATTTACCTATATGGCCCATCTCCAATGAAAGCGATTCGAGCTTCTGGAAGCCTATCCATGACCCTGTTACAGTTACATATTTTACATGTCAGAGCTAGAGCACAAGGCTAAATTATGACTTCATCACATAAATGGCAACTGAAACATGTAGATAAAACCAGAGAAAAGGCACATCAGAGTAAATAGCATTTTAAGGTAAACATTACCCTTTAACGAAATCCAAACTCTTCTCAACTCCAAGTCGTCCAACATGGACTATCAGAGGCTTCTCAGGTTCTCCATCACTGTAGAGCAAAGAGATAAATAAGAACAAATGAAATTGCTACTCCACCACATGAGAATGCAATAGTAAGAACGAGGAGGGTCCAACCTTAGTCTCAGTCGCATTTCATGAGAGTTATAGCAAGGATTAAATCTTTCATAATCAACACCCTTATTCCAAAGACGAATCTTATTTGCTGAAAATAGGAAAAGGTAAACAAATAATTAGAAGAATATGGCTCGGCGGTAAGGGAAACAAGCTGTACAGAGCACGAGATTTAAATATGGTTACAGATATTTATATTCACCTGCTGTCACATTAGCTGCTTCGAGATCCTTTGCAATGGCAGCTGATGGCACCAGAGTAAGATCAGCAGCTCGATGAAGAAACTCTGGTAAGAAAGATACGTAACGTTATATAAGCAATCAAAACTCTGAGCACATGGCATGGAAATACAGGCATGAAAGAGAAGTTTGCATACTTATAACCATCCACATAGGTTTTACAAGCCAACTATACGTGTATCTCGGGATATATCTGCAGGAAAAACAAAGGTTCAGCTTCAAACCAATCACAACTTTACGCAACTAATTCATTTGTAGCCATCATATCAACAAAATGGTAAATGATTTGTACTCAAGTTAGTGAATTTTAAGCATCATATGAATCCATATCTTGTTATCTAACTTAATAATATAGGTTAATAGTAAAGGATCAAACTTACACTGGAACATGAGTATGATAAGACATCACAATTGGCACAGACAATAATTTTGCAATAAAGAGAGCGCCAAACACCTATATGGAAGCAGGTAACTCTCAATCATGCACCAATATTAAGTCAATTCTCCTTTTTTTTAAAAAAATTATTGCAAATGACAACTAAAACATACCATTATCCCAGGTGATGATGCATGTATTACGTCCGGCTTAAACTGAGCAACCTCTGAAATTATTCGTGGACTAAGTGCTAGAGAAAGGGGCACTTTCTGATACCAGGGAAAGGGAAAACTGCAAACATGAGAATTGAAATCATTTAGAGAAAGCAATGTAAAGTCATAATTATGTTTCATTGATGTTGTCCATAACTCACTTCTATTTGTCTTTTGATACTCACAATAACGTTAATAAGCTTCTCAAATTTTAACTTGTGGCAGGAAAACGAAGACAGCCCTTACTGGACAATATATTAGTACTAGAATCACCTAGATGGTATTATTACAGTACTGTATTGTGCAATAGATTTCTCCAGTCTTATATTAGAAAGGTTCGGTTATTAGTTTTTTCTAAGGAACAAAAAAGTTAAAAGCATTTAAATGAATGCTAGATGAAACAGAAAAACAGACTAATGGCAATTAATCATTAACATTAGGTATGAAAATCAACCTGTGTGATCCAATCAATTTGGCTCCATGAAATTCCTCAGGCACTCCTTCATGAGTTGTCACAACCATAACCTACAGATCATTAATAAACCCACGTGAATGTTTTGACAGAAACTGTAGCAATTTTAATGTTAATTTTTTATAACTTGGGAATCCAAATGAATCCATCTAGTTCCAAATTTAGCTAAGAAGTGAGAACTGCAAAAAATGCAAAAATGAACCAAAGTTGGAATTTTACACTAATTTTTGTTGTTTAAGTAACTCTGCTTGATACTCCAAGCTATGAGGTTATGAAATCAGTTAAAAAAAAACTAAAAACAAGCTGCAAAACTATTTCATAAATATAGCATGATAAGAAGCTTATAGAGCCACACAAGCTGCAGCAAGGATCAAGTTAGGCCTGCTTTGCTGAACACAAAATGGTTCCATCACCCACCCTACACTTATTTACAAGACATGACAGGAATAAATATAAGGCATACCTCATCTCCCATTTCACGCAAGTATTTAATAAAGTTTTGAAAGCGATTTTTATATCCTGACACATATCTGCAAAATAAACAGAAAACAGACAAGGTTTAAGAGATTCACTTTACATTTGTATGTAATGGCCAACTAAGACTAGAAAATGGAAGAAAAATCACACATGTACATGCTCACACAATTACTTGTAACTTGTAAGTTAGAATAAGGAACAGTTTTGTGGAAAAAAGGCATACAAATTGGCCATCACTGGTTCAAACAATTTCAGCAATACTTAATGCTTGTAATTTCTATGGTCTTTCTTAGCTGAATTCTCCTCATCATAAAAATGCATTGCAATTATAGTCTCTAGACACTAGACATGCACACAGTAATGAATCTAATGATATATAAGGTAGAAAACTGATAAATAAGATCAGCACTAGTAGGTTATATAAAGGGAAAGTTGCACAGCATCTAAGAGTCAGAGGTCTTGTTAATTTGCTTTGTGCACATCATGAAACCTCTGTAAGAGTAACAATCACTCTGAGGTACGCACAACAGAAAAGGCTGAGAAGGCTTGCTCAATCTAATAAATTTGGATCCAATACTACATAGAAAACAACAAAACCCACAAAAGTTTTGTAGCTGAACACAAATAAGCTTCCAAGATCATGCCGGTATAAGAGGAAAGACATGGTCATAATCCAACCTTTACCAGTTCATGAAGTCACTACCATGGACAACATACGAAACAGAGAAACAACCAGCAGCAAGTTTGTTCAGAAGAAAACTTTTTTCTAAGAAGTCTCACAGTCAATTCCTCAGACAGTTTACAGGCATAACTCACAACCAGAGCAAACATATGAAATTGCAATGCCCAAACAGAGACACTCACGCGAAAGGTGAAGGTTCCACAAAGAGAGCTATACGGCGAGGACCCTGATGGATCCTGGAATCGTCAAAAGGAGGAGGACCCTCTTCCTCTGCAATAGTCATATTTCCAGAGCTTGTCAGAGTAACAAAAACAGGCCTTTTGCAGAAAAGATTAATTGGTTTTGTTGCAGAGAAAGTGACAGAAAATGGAGGATGCGTAGAAGAAGAAGGATTTCTAGAGAGAGAGAAGAGGAGGTGTTCGTGTTGGTAAAGATGATATTGAAGAAATAAGAAAGAGTAGAATTAGAGAACCTTCGGCAATGGATATTCTTGCGAGGTGGAGACTCTTTGGTCTCCACGCCAGTACAAAGCTCGGCTTCTATCGGTATATGCCACTTTGTATCCATTTTTTGTTTTTTTCTTCAACGCCACTGGACACTGCGTCGTTGTCACAAATAAATTCAAGAACATCAAAATTATAACTTTTTATAACTCCATATATTCCATGAAAAAAATTCCTCGTGCCAGTGAATATTTTTTTTTCCGATTTATACCATGTGATTTTGAAGGGACTCACACACTCGCGGTTGACCGTCATTCTACCCGAGGTTTATTCACAAGTTCTTCACTTCTTCCTATAAGTGTGTCGAGCAGGAATGGAACACAATCGTTCTTCTCACTCATGCAGTCTATGTTGCCAACAACGGATATTTTTTTTTGATTGAACCGAAATTTCATTCAACCACCACTCAACGCATTTATAGGGGAGTGTCCATGAATCTTAGTCGTGATTAAACTCCAAACATAATTGAACTAGTGGGCTACACGGAAAGAGAATTTGAGTAATGAAAATCATACGAATCACAGTAATTAGTAGCGTACAACGGAGAAAAAAATTGACTCAAAGTCAATAAGTAAACAACATTTAACACCCAATGATGTTTTTGATTGGCATCACTAATTTTGTGGACCCTTGTTTGCAAACTCAATTATTAATTTGCATCACCTACTATAATTTGTTTGCTTTTTAGTGTACAAGCTGGCTATAATAGTGCAACTTTTCAAATTTGTGTTTTTTTAATTATTTATAATTGTTTTTATTGTTTTTAAGTCATCTATATATGCATTTAAAAATATACTTCTAGTTTTTCTTCGACTAAAAGAATATTCACGGCAAACATATATTAAAATAGCTTGGAAGCAATATGTTCCGTAAAAACTAAAGAGATACAATAAAAAAAGAAAAGTATTTTATAAGTAATAAACTGTTGTTTTAAAGTGACATACGTAATCCAATCCATATAAATTGAGTGTTCCGTAGGTTGCTTATTTTATTTGTTGTTTTTGATTTTGACCAATTCAAAGTTAATCAACCCCTAATTAATGATTGAGTTTGGATAATTGCACACTAATTAACTACCTAATTATTTTGTAAACATCATATCATATCCGCCGGATATTCCTTATATACTCCACATGCAATCATACAAGCAAGATTAGATTAGGCTAGGCTACATGACAGCTCCTATTACAATTTAATATGCTAAAAATACTAGAAAATGGACCGTATTTTGCTACGCGTCATGTATTTAAAGCGGGTACACAATCAGCACTTCGCAAACATATGGTACGAGACTCGAACTCAAAAGTTTGAGTTAAGCGAGAACAATCTCCTGTTAGTCCATAAAAATTAAAATTGGAGACACATCAATTGAGAAATAAATGACATATCTTTCTAATGGAAAAATTTGAGTTGGAGAGATAAAGAGGGTGTGTGTGTGGGGTTATTCTAAGACTAATTTCTATCCATAAAAATAAAAAATAAATAAAAGAATTATATCCATAAGAAAATAGTATCTTGTTGTGTTTCATATTAATGTTTACGTTGGGTCATGGTTTAATAAATTAAAATGGCAACAGCACATACATGTAAATCACCTAATTAATACGAGTGATATTCATATACCCTACAAATAAGAGACAGGTACTTGTGATTATAGATACTTGTTAAGCGTTTGTTAGGGTTGTCGACTTCTATTATCAACCGTACAGTCTATACTATGTATATTTTCTTAGCCAATAGATCCAAAACAAATTTCAAATTCTTTGTTTTATGCATTGCTCTTTTAATACGAGAAATAATATGAATTATGAGGTATTTAGGTCAATAATCTCCTTTCCAAAAAAAAAAGAGTCATTAATCTATTGACTAGGGTTGTTCATCGGTCTAGAATTGGAACAGACCGGACCGAATCGATTTAGATAGGACCGAATGGGAACCGGATCGGATCTGCTAGCTTCAATGTTTATAAACATGAACTCTTCAAGGGTTAAATATAGGACTCAAACAAGCAACAATTCAAGTCCTGTTGGGACTACACTATCACTATGGTAAGGTATACTTAAAAATGAAACTCCAAATTTGTAGTTATTGAGAACCCAAATCCAATTCTTGCACTCACAATAGGTCCAATTGAAATTGGAAATGAAGCCCATTTATATTGTAGTTTTTGAGAACCCAAATCCAATTCTTACACTCGCAACAGGTCCAACTGAAATTGAAAATGAAGCCCATTTATGTTGTAGGTAGGTGCATCTACTAGTAGGCCAAGGCCCAACAGGCTAGGTTGTTTTTATCGGTTTATACCATGAGGTTCTTGGCCCGCACACTTGCGGTTGGTACATTTAAGCCGTTTTATCACACTCAAACTAATTCTCAAGTGATCTTCCCACTCACGCAGCATGTGTACTGCACTTGGGTGGGTGCTAGGTTGCTTTTCATGTTATTGAAAATCAACACAAGTTGCCTTACAAATGCAAGACTCAGTTAATATTATTTGGCAATTCTGAGACAGATAAAGATGGATTGAAGAGGCAACAAATGGTTGCTCCAAATCTCAGTTAAACCAGCAAATGTAAATTAATCTGTCAAAACTCAAAAGCAGTGTAAAAAGAAAGAGAAAACAGAGTAACCCAAATATTCAACAAGCCCATATTGAGCTAGATTCTTTAATTACCAATTCTGAATTCTGATTGCAGAACAGAAATAATATGAGTATGGCCAGAAAAAAGAAGAGTGGTAGGCCCTGTTGAGCACCTAAAAAGCAATTACTGATCCCACTCACAGCATCAACTCTGGTCTCCTTATTTAGCTCCATTCCTCTCTTTTTTATTACCTCTCAAAGGGGGCTCCACCAGCACCCTTCTTTTGACCAAATCACACTCTTTATTTTTTCTATTCAAACTCCATTTTTCTACACACACAGCACAGCCTTTAAGCTCATGAAAACCTCTTTTTATTACTCTATTACTTTTGGAACTGTGGTACTGGCATGGCATCCATATCATATGTGTATGTATGGAATGGTTGGTATATAGTCAAACCCAAACCATTTTGGGTTTTGGGCTGAGGAACTAGAGGTGGGAATTTCAAATTTTGTGTCGGACAAAAGAAATGGATTGTATAAAAACAGAATATTTTAGTATAAAATAAAAGGAAATGATTCATGTATGCAGCTGTCGTACTCCTATAATTGATGGGAACCGCTTGAATATGTAAGGTTGTTGCATGTATTTGACATGTAAGAGCGTTGCATGCTTCAAGTTTCTTTGCTCAACCCGATCCGACCGAATTGGCTAAATTCCAAGTATTCTGATTCAAATTCTCAGCTTTACTGGACAGCATATATTTCCACAAACATCACCTACACATTCCAAATTTCAAAGAGAGGCCTTATCTTTCTAGTTACCTGCTCTTTTCCCTTTTCTCTCCCCTCCTAGATTATCTGCTATAAACAACTACAGTCTCTTCTCTTCCATCTCCTCTCACATCCAAGAACAGCTCTGTTTCTTCTCAACCTGGTCTCTTCAAGGTTCAAAAATGTCAAGAAAAGCCAGAAACAGAGTATGTTACAGTCCAGACATGTATGATCACAACCCAACCATCTTCCTCAAACACAACAGAGGCACAAACAGGAGGAGAGTGATCAAAATCTGGAGTTTGAGATTGAGATTGGCAAGTGACACACAATCTTTATCACCAGTGAAGCTGTTGAGGAGGTTTGGGGCTAAAGTTGCAAGAGCTCTGCAATTTGTGTCCATCACCACAAGGTCGTCTCGCAAGGTATCGTCTTCTTCTTCGGCGTATTTAACAAGGTCCAGATCATTGGTAGACCCAATCGACGAGTCTCATCGAGCCGAGGCGATAGAGGATTGCATTGAGTTCTTGAATTCTTCGTCGTCTTTTCACAGATCAAACTCAATTTCTGGAAGATCTTGCTGACAAAAGTACAAAACAATTTATATATATATATATAGTAGTGTTGTTCATTACTAGTACTCGTTTTGATGGTATATTTTGAAATTTCATATGTAAGCAAATACATAGGGCACAATATACTTGTTGTGTAATACGCTACAAAGCCATAAATAGTTTCAAGATCTTGTCTTGTTTGGATGGTAGGAGACGAGTCTGTATTGTGAACATTACTATCTTTACAGCACTGTCAACTATTGTAAATTGATTGACGCTGAAGGAACACAACTAATTGCACAAACTTTTAAATTTCCAATCGCAACAACGCAACACACACAAAGTTGTTTTATGCTTTTCTCGGGGTCGGGAAGAAACAGAGTAGCCCCCAGAAAGCTACGACGAGAAGGGAATATGACGTGGGTGTGAAAATGAATGACAACTTTTCGGTGGTAATTTGGGGTAAATTAAAAAATAAACAAATCATAGATTAAACTTCATATTCACATATTACTAATATGGAGATATGCGGGATAACTCTATACATGATTCAACTCTAAAATCCAAAACAAAAGAATTCAACGGGACTATAACCATTTAACCCCAAACTAACATGGGTTAATATTTTAAACCCACATTTTACCAAACAATAGGCAATCGGTATTCTTAAAACAAAATTAAACTCCATCAAAAATCTATTTTACACCATCGACTTTTAGACAAACATGTTCCCAAACAAGCACTAGACGGTCCATACAACTTATTGCGGCTATTCCAAGCATGAGCTATGACTAGAGTGAACCGGCCGTAGAGTATCGAGCCTGCTCAAAACATTATTGAAGCAAAGGTCCCCATCTGGACCATAATTTTGCCATCACAATATCCCACTTGGTGTCCATTTTTCCATCAACAATCTTCTGACTTAACAATTGAACCGAGTTCACCCGCGAAACTCGTTCACAATAAGTGCACATACAATTTGAACGCAATGCATAAAGATCATACTATTGATGGAGAATAAAGATCCAAGAATCACAAAACTTTTCAAAGACTAATCATTAGGAGGAAGATCACAAATCAAATTAAGTTCGGGCCACACGGAAGCAATCATGTAACATTTTTGCGCGCAAAATGATACTTTAAAAGCTAGATCAAGAATCCAATGATGGCTTTTCAAGTTCTTTGGTTGCATGACTAGCTTTCTTTAGCTCAAGAGCTCTCTTATACGGCGGTGCAATTGGGGGCTGCACTGGATCCAAACTCTGGTAAATTCCTTCAGCGACTTTCGGTAGAGGATAGGATCGGTCAGAGTCGTATCCACTGAGGTCCCCACAAGCTAAAAATGGGATGTACACCTTATTTGGTCCTTCCAACCACCCACTACGGCAATCTGTTGCGAAACAAAGACAGCAATAACGTTACTGCCATAGATGTCGCAAGATTTTAAGAGACAATTCAATTATAACTGTGGAAATGTGTCCCAATCAATCAGTGATTAGGATGTGAGCTAAGTTCAGGTCAACTATTTTTCAGATTCATATGCCATGAGTATATTCCTTACAAAAAATCAACTGAAGCAATTGTCTAGATCTCGACTCAATCAGTATGGTGAAGCTGCTTGCGGTTAGCTAGAATGTAAGGAATTGCAGGAAAAGCGTAACTGGTTAAAATATTGAAAGAACTGTAATTCGAGCAGCACTTGCATTCTACTACAATGTTATAGCTCTTTGGCTTCATCATATACTTCATTGAATCTTTGTATGATTTGATACCACATACTCTTACAAAGTATAAACACATCATACTATTTCATGAAAGATCTTAAATTTAACACTTAAAATACTTTTTTTAAGTCTGCCCTTGGAACTCTAAGCCTTTACCTAGGCCAACACACACACACACAAACAAAAAAATATATGCTGAAATATGAAAACATTTCACTTACCCAGATCATCAGCTCCTGACGGGCTTCCCACCTTTTCCAAGAGGCGATGCAAATCCTTCGGATTGAAACCTTCAGGTGGCGAATAATTCTCACAAACTGCAAATGCCTCTGTGACGAACATTAATAAAATAGTTAGTTTTCACTGTGAATCACAATCGATTCTCCAGATACAAGGTTGTAGTGGGAGGATATGAATTTCATGAATCGGTACTAATTCCCTGCCGATTTAAGATGGGTAAACCTACCATGTTTCCATGACGTTTAAACTGAGTCTATACACCAGTCTTGCTACTTCGTAAAACCTAGTTCTGGTTCAGTGGAGGAGAATGTTGTGAAAAGTCCCATTAAAGCACAATATATTACATGGCATTGCCATATGAACAGGTCCAACAGGATACAAACCTTGAGAAAGAATTAGTGAGGATTGGATATGGACATCGTCATATAGCGATAATTCTGCTTCTTAGCATCCCATCTGATTTAGTTTTCAAGCAATCTGATACAATTCCCCAACTAAGCAGGTTCATGCTCCACCCCAAATCTGATAAATTGTGCTTTGAATTCCCACCAAGGCACACTTAATATAATCCTGTGTCCTCGAACTTTTCTTTCCAACATAACCACCTATTTTATATTGGAAACCATCTACTAATAATCGCACTCTTCCACAAACTTTCAATCAGTTTTTTAGTACTCAATCCATGAGAAATATTGCAAGCCCTAGGTTTCAAAATTTCTATGGACCCCCATAACATCATGCACATGATGTGCTTGGAGTTAAGATGCATCAAACTCATTGTCACCAGTTGCAACTAACCATACCATTTTCTCTACCCCATAAAACTTGATTGTAAAGAAGACAAAAAGTGAGTAAATCAGCAGCCAAGGAAAAGAAGAGAAGTGACTCACCTATGCTAGAGTTACGGCTGCTTTTTGGTTTAGCAAAAGTCACTACAGGGAAAAACAATTTTAGCTGAAAGATAAGCAAAACAAGGGCATATTAGTATACGTGACATCAGGCATTCATTAATAGGCATGAAAATATAAGTGGAGCATATAAACATGAGCATTTACAAAGTCATACAGTTTTACTGTGAAGCAAAAATTATTGTGTTCTTAAGTTATAACAAAGTGAAAAAATATAAGAATTGAAGGGAGAAGGGGAAAAGAGTAGATGTAAGGTGATAAATGCAATGACAAATAAATTCAAACTGAATACTGAAATATTATGCGTTAATTTTAACAAGTAGTATAAACAAACATTTAAATTACCTGGCAGTACAGAAGACTTGTATCCTTTCCACGAAATATCTTTGCAATAAATTTACCACCTTCTCTAAGCACATGAGCTACGATTGTTAAACCCTGTAAGGAAGGCCAGTCAGGTGATACGATCCAATGCAAAGTCAATCAGCATCATTTGGAAAATATTACACTGCCAAGAATAGATTACGCGACCAGAATTTACGCATAAAAAGTTTCATTGCAAATATGCAATATTACAAAACTTATGAGCAAGAGGACAAAATTCACACTTAGTTACTTAGCAACAATACACCAAGTTAGCATATACGTCATTTCTTATTAGCATACAAGGAATATGAACACTTACAGCGAGTATGAGTTGGGACTGAACAAATTCATCCATGTCATGAAGACCAGTAACTACAATCATCACGGCAAGAAAGACAAATAAATCAATAAGAATAAGAAAAATGAATTTGGAATAGAATATACATATATATATATATATCTTCTTACCATCAGGAGCACCATCACAAACAACAAGGTCAGCTTTACAACCATCAAAATGTCTAATGACCTGAAAAAGAACAGGGCAAGTAATTGACTACAACTTATTGCCAGCAACATGGAACAAGAAATTCATGGAAAAGAATAAATTGGAAGATGTGAGGGAAGCAATTAATCAAAAAGCGATAACTGTAAAATATATTTGTTGATAATATTGTTCAGCCCACTCAAGCAAATTGAAGACAAAAGCACAATAGTGAAAAAAAAAATGCTAGTTATATGGATGACATAATAAAGTTTTGATCATGTAGTTAGCCTAATGAATTTGTCTTGCTGCAGAAACACAATGAAATAATAACATTAACATCAGACCTTGTATTCATAATCAAATAAAAAAATAGATAAAGAGCACAGGTAAACAAATTCCCTTACCACTTCAGCTGTCCGGGCATTAGTTATATCACCCTGAACTTGAATAACACCTTCAATTGGAGCCATGGGCTGTAAATCAATAGCCACGATAAGAGGAGGATCACTATCCCTGCAAAATTATGATTGAGAAAGGAAGTCATTATCCTGACGGGGAAAGAAATTGGCATAACAAAGATGGCTATCATATTTGAATACAAGAAGACGTTTTCAAAATTACTCCATCTGTCAGTCATCTATGAAGTGCCGGCAGTAACCCTAACCTAAATTATAAGTTTATAACAAAACTTTGTATCGACATGCCTCTACTTTGGATACTTTCATTTATAATGCATAGCCAATACTACAAACTTTAGAACTCTAAATTTGAAAGAAATGAATTAAAACAAAAAAGCTTCTACAAACCAGATCGTCAAGATCTCAAATCAGAAATAAGAATTTATTAAATTTCATCTTTGTTTATGTGGGGTATTTTTTTTCATTCAAAATGCCTCCAGCATGTTGACAACAGGTGTTTGCTGCCTATAATGGCTAAAAAATGTTGCTAATGTGTATAACCAATAAGAACTTAACAGGAATTGTGAGAAATGCTCAAAATTGTTGCTTATGTGTATACCCAATCAGAACTTAATAGAAATTTTGTGAAATGTTCAAAATGTTGTGAAACTAAGCTTGTGGCAGCGGGCAACTTAATTCCACCCAAAAAAATGTGCTTGTGCAACCTTTTTGAAACTTAGCGTCTCATAAGATAGAATGTTTCCAAAACTCAGGAAAATAATTATGAATATGATTTTATCTAAAGTTCAAAGGAAGACGCACAAACAAGCTCAGGTGTATTTAAAGGAACTTACTTTGGATCAGCTGAAAGCTTGGCCGGGAGATACAATTTGCGACTTAAAACCTACATGGCAAGTTTGATATCAAAGACTGTCAGTGGATGTTTCAGAATGCACCAGTATGTAAGAACCAAAGAATCAATAATGAGTTAAATAATGGAACTTCATTTACTCCATGGATCCGCTGAGAGACTGGTGCTAGCTCATCAAGCACAACAAAAGTAAAACATAGGAAGGAGATGGATTCATTCTTCTGTATAACGAATTTTTTCCAGAAATGATTCCTACATAATTTTAAAGACTATATTATTATCTTCATTATCTCAATTACCTGACTCCAGCTACCAGGGGCAGCACATAAATCGACCACACGCTTCACTCCTACAAATTACATGGTAGAAAGGATCTAGTGAAATTGGCACATATCATGAATCAATAGGTATATTTTCATTTAGATTATCTATAGAAATAAAATAGGACTATAGCTCAGCTTATTTCCGAACCCATACCATGGCCTAAATTCCAATAATAAGAGGAATAAAAATATAAAAAAGGCAAATTTTCCTTCTCCTTGCTTCTTTTGCAACTAGTTTCCTATTATTTGGAATCATCTCATAATGTTGTATAAGAGACTAAATATAATACGTTTGTGCACTGAGCGTGTCAGAGAGAGAGAGAGAAATGGATTCATTAAACCTTCAAATATATTGAATTCTTCATCTATTTGTAGAAGCTTAAAGGCACTACGAGCGCGCCAACCTTCTTCTTTTGCTTTCCGATAGTAGATATCCTTTCAAAAGAAAAGGACATATTGTCAGATACTTGCAAAAGACAAAAACTCATCAAATCAAAACATCTGCTCAGATAGTGAACATATATACCCTCTTATCTCTTGAAGCTTTCCCCATGTGAAATTATCTAGATCCCTTGAAGATATCAAAGCAAACACCTGAGACCACAGTTAACTCCAGAATCAGAAGACACTTACAACACAGCGGGAGAAAAGAAAAACAATTAATTATTTTTTCCTTTCAATCAACTATAGCTCCTTCAACCAATAATTTAACATAACACCCAAAACTGGAAAAGACCCAAGTTTTGAAAAGAGTGACTACAAAGTTCCAGAAACTAGGTTCAATGAAGCGTATTTTGAGTTTTATTTATTTATTTATGGTTTAGCAAGAGTCTAGAGAACACAAGTTCTAATCTTCCGTTTACATAGGCCTTGTTCATTACTTCAACATATTGAGCTAGCTCCCCTTACCCACGAAGAAAATAATAAAACAAAACAGCCAAGTCTGGCCGATGCAACGACTTCTTAAGCTAAAAATCTTGAATGGTGATAACCAAGTTCGCAGTCATTCAATCAAACACTTGGCAAGCATGCCATAAATTGTACACTATCTAAAACGGAGATGCTGCAATCACTTCTCCGAACAGAGAAAAGTTATTACCCAATGTTCATAGAAGTGATTTATAAGTAATGGGTCGTCGAAAAAACAGGTAAAGAGTGCAGCGAATACAAGAATTGCCGGTATGAATTGATGTTTCAGAAATCAACAAACGAGACAAAATAACACATATTTTGATATAGAATTGAAAGTGAAATGACAATAATCTGATAAATTGACTACAACTCAATCCAATGAGGCTTTAGAATTGGGACAATGAAGTAGTTGCACCTCCCTCCCACGCCTCCAAGCTCCCGTAACTGGTGATGGTGAAGGGGAAAAGGAAGACAGTGAAGATACGACGTCGCATCAGTGTCTCCTTACAAATCACCCAAATTTTTGCTTATAATGCGGCCCTAAAGATACATGAGCTAGCGATTTTGGGCCACAGGACAGGTTTAGTAGAAAATGACCTTGCGGCCCAAAAGATACAAGAGCCTGGAATTTTGGGCCACAACCATGTTAGTGTTTAAATAAATATAATTAAAATAATAGTCAATTCAAGTCAAATATTTAGATAATTAAACTTCATATAGGTAAGATCAATTGCTTGAAAATTCATCTACATGAACCCCTTTACACTCTTCGACACTTGCTTCTCATGAGGAGCACCAAGACATTAAGAAAAGACATAGCAATTGACATTTATAAGAGTATTTCGATTCGTCTCGTCGAATTGTTTTTATACTCTTTGTCACACTTTATTATCTTTAAAATCTCCGACATGTTGGGTCACTCACAAGGCTTACCCCCTCACCAAGATTCCATTGAGATATTCCACTCCACTCGTACATTAAGATGTTATACACATAGGTTTCATCATCCCAACAATACTCGAAGGGCACACAGACTTATTAAGATAGAGCTCAATGACCTACAAGTTTTCTCAAAGTGGACCACACATTATCAACAACTAACCACGCATTGAAAAATAACAAAGATTTCTTTTGTGTATATATACACCTTACTTCCCATGAGGAAGGGATAAACATTCAATTTATTTATTAGGCATAATTACGGATGACACCAGATTTGAGCGTCCCACAACACATAACCACAATTTTTTAATTCTAAAACATATCACTACCCTGAGTTTTCCCTCCGTTTGTAAGTGACTTACAGTGTTAACTTATCATATAAAATGACAAAATTACCCTTAATTATTCTTCCCTCCTCATCAGTTCATCACTTCTTTGAATGTTTGCATTTTCCGGCACCAGAAAACTCATTGCATGAAGATTTCGTTGGCCGGAAATTTAATTTTCCGGTACAAGTGAGATTTTATACAATTTATAAAAAAAAAAAAAAAAAAAAAATTCCATTTTGTCGTGGCTCTAAACAAACAAGTAAACTTTAAAAAAATTCATCTTAAATTAAAGATTTAACACATATCACCAGCAAAGTCCATTCAACAACAATAAAAAAAATTGGAACACAAACAAATAAAATTCCAGATTCAATTCGGAATTAACCCAACCTAAAAACTAAGCAACTAGTATAAAAATGAAAAATATACCAATGATACAATGAAAAATCAGATATGAATTCAGATTTGGTGTTGTGTTACCAGAAACAAGAGGGCTTGAGTCAGTGGTTGGAGCTCAGTTCTGGTGAAGGGATGGACCACAAACAGCGGCGTGGCTACGAACGGAAGTGGCGGAGCACGAAGGGGCTGCTCGTGACCGTGACCGTGACCATGGCGGCGTTATGTGGTGACCGAGCAACTTGAGCAATCCGCAGGCGGCGCTATGGTAGCTGAGCAAGGTGAGCAACGGTTGCTACTATGAAGGAGAAGATGAAAGGAGCGATTGTTTAGTAGGGTATGTTAGGGATAGTTTTGTAATTTTCATATATAAAGAAGTCACATTGTTCTCACATGATGTGAGTAAGTGCTCAAATTTGGTTAGTTTTAACTGTTAACAAACGGAATGAAAAACACAGAGTAGCAGTCTGTTTTGGACAAAAATAATTATAGACATGTGTTTTGGAATGCCCAAACTTATAATCATATGTAATTATCTCTAATTTTTATTATCGACTACTTTCTTTATTTAGAAAATACTCTTAAACTCTTTTGATTTCTATCCAAAATTTACTCTTGTGTCAGAAGCAGTGCCCCTACAACACATTCGAGCCTTTGTTAACTGTGCGCTATATCACGAGGTTTTAAGTTCATAATCAAGATCTAAAAATCTCAAGAGAAATTTTGGACTAATATTTATACTCATTTGACCGAGTCAAGATAGACCAATTTCTTCTTGAAACTAATCACCAAATAATTTCATTGTACTAACAACATTTATTTGAATGACATTCAAGGTATACAAATCGAAACATTTTCACATGCTAGATAGCTAGTCAATACTCACCGTACATGCTTTATTCATTACTGATACACTTTTCACATACATCTTCTTCCTTAATCTTGTTCTCAATTTAAGCCCTTTTCAATGGAACCTTCCCATCTCTTCCGGCGAGCATACCATACTTGTCCTTCCTCGTCAAATTTGTGCACTCAAAACCTAATGTTCCGGCCACCACTTTCTGTATATAATTTGCTACTTCAATGGCCGATTTTCCTCCTTTGCAAGTAAGCTCCGCGGGAAGTTTATTCAAGAATGTTACTTCGAGCGTTAGCGTCGGGTTCATGAGCAAAAAAAAAGGATCCAGCATTTTGTATCCCCTAACGGTCGTTCCATAAAACATGTTTTGTTTCATGTTAATTGCCACCGGAACTATTCTATCGGTTAGCTCACCAAATAGGGCACTAAACCTTAGTAGAAATGGTTCCCTACAAGTGGTTCCCTCTGGAAAAATGACCAAATCACCCTCTTCGAGCAGGCGCTTGATGTCCTCCGCGTCCCTGTCCCGTTCCCTGGACAATGCCACAGTCTTGATCGGAGAAATAATTTCAGTGAACTTGCTGATACTATACGTAACACAACTTATTTTTCGTCTGAGGGCGAAAGCTACGACAACTGGGTCACCGACGGACTTGTGGTTGCAAACGTGTAGGAACCCTCGTTGGCCGTTTCGGGGAGCCGGGGGAGGTGTACCATTGACAATGAACTTAAGTCCTTGGAGCTTGTAGTTGTACCAGGCCAGTTTTGGTGGCAAAACCATGTTCATGAAGATCCTGAGGGATGCGAGGGTGATGCCTATTGGCAACCATAGGAAAACTAATATTGCAACCACAGGGGTGGGTCGTTTGACAAATCTACCCTCATGGAATATGAGAGGGCTTAGGAGTTTGTTTTTAGGCAGTGGCTCACACTTGGTTCTTGGCACCAAGTAACGTTCCTGTAATTTGCCAAAATACTTCGTAAATACAAGAAAAATAGGTTGTCTATATGGAACAAAAAAATAAATAAGTTATAAATTTGTACATGTATGTATGTCATTATTTGAGTTTGATTATGCACTAGCGGTTATGTATGTAATCGAACTCGCGTAACTTGACGATGGTATATCGAAATTATCAATTTCTAACGAAAGTATGTGTGCACAACACTCTCCTAAATCTATAATTTGTTTATATGTATATCACATTTTTTATGATGACTTTATTTGAACGTTAGTTAATTAATGTGTTTATGAAAATGAATTATATTCTAACCTTGCACACGGCCATAAAGTCATGATCGGTCTCTCTATCTCCGAGACCCAAATCCGGCAAATTGGCACCAAATTCCTTAACAACCGCGTCTCTCCTGTGCCCACGGACGAGCGCGCCCGGTTTCTTCACAAAACCGGTGGTCCTGCCGGATTTGGCGACCTCTAACTC
>JAYMTA010001101.1:0-21803 GCA_036897625.1 Pelargonium cotyledonis
TAGATTAAAGTCGGATGAAATTTTAGATGTTTACAAGTTCGATTCGAAGTTGTTGATTTTATGTAAATGTAACGTAAGATTGCGTCTTACTATTTTATAGATTATAACAAATAAACAAACAAAAAAAATTAGCAGGCGGCCTGCGGTTTCGGCCCGCTGTTTGGCTGTTTTTTGGCCCATCCCATTTAGGCCCGCTTAAATTGAGGGCTGTTTAGACCCGCGGCCCACATAACCAGGTATACCCATGTGAATAAGTGATAAGGGTAATATGGGAAGAATAATAATATAATAACATAAAAATAGAAACATGACACTCATTTTGGGACAAAAAATTTAGACAAACAAAACACTCATTTTGTGATGGAGGAAGTATTTATTACTACTTGTATTAAATGCATGTTCTCATGAAGATGAAAATAATGAAACTAAATAAATAAAAATGCATTACCATGTCTACGTCAACCTGAGTTGTCCTTACTTCTTAGAGCATCTCTAATACTTAGCAATTTATTTGAGCGATAAAGAGAACGTAACTCTGAAAATGAAACATTAAATGACTCAAGTCGACTTTCCCATACCATTAATTACATGCACAAGACCGAATAAGACGTCTGGAAAGAAAACAACAATCCATTGCCAAAATATCCGTCGGTCTCTGCTCTACAAATGACCAATCATACGACCGACCACCCATCGCTTTCTTTTACGTTTGAAGGTATAGATATCGTTCCTTGATAAGAAGAATGAATATTATTACTTTCACGTTTCCATTCCTCTTTAGATGCAGTAATATATTGATTTTCAATTATGAAAATTTCTTCAACACTTAGACGATTTCATAAACATATACCAATATTATTGTACAAAATTAATTTTACAAAATGATTTGAAGGCAGCATACAAAAATAAATGATGTTATGGGCTCATGTACGCTCTTCATGGGTCTTACCCATCCACTCTCGTCCGACGTGTCGTACAGGTAAAAACCTCATCCAAAACGACAGAGATTCGGTTGACGTGTCACGCCCTTTGTCCGTTTCTGACATCTCCAACCACATACGTCCACGTGTGGGTCCCTCAATCAGAACCGCGTTGGGCCCACACGTGTACCACATGGGACGTGATTTGATAAGACAACGATGTCTCACTGTAATATCAGCACAGTATTTTCCGTGAACGCATGAGTTGTTGACTTTTCGACCTAACTGTAAAAACTGTAGGTGTGGACCACAGTGGGTCTACAAAAGGACACGGATCCATTATGGGGTGTTGAGATGGTATGGGCCGTGATGGCCCAGAGCATGATCACTTCTCATGGGCTCAGCCCACATTGAGACAGAAAAGAAACCGCAAGTGTTCTTATTGGAGTACTTTTTGTCCGGGACATTGCGAGACACGTTAAGATTGGTAAAAAGTTTCTTACTAAGGTACTTTTTGTTGTTTATAGCGTGCCGCCATTTCGTGAGACGTGGTAGAATTGATAAATATTTCAAAACAAGAACACGTGTAGTTTGGTCCAACCCACGGGCCATATTGCCGCAATTTCATATTTAAGCATATTTGATATGATTAAACTTTTCGTTGGTTGGTTTTATTATCGCTACTAGCTCATCTCATATGATATATATGCAAAAGTCTCTGTCTTCTCTTCATGCTTACTACAACTACGTAGTATAGCTTTATTACGTCAACCCGTCGTTCATTTGAACCTCCAAGATCTACAAATCCGATTACTCATGTTAGCGTGCTTAGTTTTCTGTCATATTTGTTCCTTACGGAGTCCATTGCTCTTAATGAATTTACTACTTCATTCAACAGCAACAACAAAAAAACAATCAAATACAAAATGAACCGCAGCATGCACATATAGAGACTAGAGTTATGCATGTATGATAATGTCATTTCCACATATTTCAACTTCAGTCAGCACACAAAAGTATACAGACAGTGTATCTTATACAATCATGATCTTTAGCAGCAATTTTAGGTATTATATATAGTTTTCATCCACATTGGAGACATAGTTTGGTGATAAACACACTGTATCTTATACAAACGGGTTATTTCATATCAGCCTCCTAAATGTAGATCTTCGTGGTCATCGAACACCTGAAAAACACAAACATACTCGTAAGACAATAGAATTCATGTAAAAGACAGCTCCACATTCTGTCAATTGAGTATAATTCACAGTTCCATCTCGCATGCCATCAGCTCCACATTCTGTCAATTGAGTATAATTCACAGTTCCATCTCGCGTGCCATCAATTTCTTATATCCTTTCTCCTCACTAACAAATAACCTATGTGACTACCCACATATTAAATACTTAAGAAGCGATACAATGAGAAAAACATTTTTGATCCACATTAACTACAATAACTACTGGCAAGATGGTCAACACTTGTCACGACTTATAACTTTTAGGAGTTTGGTACACCATCACAGATTCATTATACAAGGAGTAAACTCCTATGCATCTGTTAAAAACAAACTGGCACAAAAGAAAGAGCCCAATTTTTTTTAGGTCAATAGCTTTAATTGCAGTTTTTATCTCCTAGACTCCTAGTCAGCTGGCTTCAAGGGCTTGATATATCTTTTGCTCCTTACCAGAGTCCAAAAGCAATTTCTATTGAACTTGGGTGTCTTCAAGGAGATCTATAAAACTAGCAACAAATAGAAGAGCCCAAATTATGCCAATATTGAACCTTTTCTTAGACAAGAGTCGACCAAAACAGGAAATCTTTGACATGGGAATAATTGAGGACTAGTCCATGCTACTTAATACATTTTTTTGAGGTGGAGAAGGTGCAAGCTAACATGCCTAAACTAATCTCCATACCCTTCAATATCATAACCTACTATGATGCACGAACACTTCCGTCTTCCCAACACAGTCGTGTCCAATACGTAACACACACTCGGACACTCGGACACTCCTTGATTGTGATTGACACTTGATTCTACGTCTATTTTTAATAAAAACTTTAAGCATACACCTGTCTGACTGACACCTTATATCCCCAATTTTTTCTCCTGAAAACTAATTGATTGGGCATATCCGACACTAAAAGACAACTTCATGAAATTTATTGCACCAATATAACAAATATACATTATAACGTATTAGTACTGAACCTATATTCTTAGGTCATAGTGTCTATGATTTTATAAATATTGCTTGTCACCGCATAACCTATCATTAATTGTAACCTATTGAATACAATATGAAAGTTAATAAGGGTTCATGGAACATGAAGTATAATGATTAACTCGCATGAATAGACAACCTAAGGTCTACTGAAGCTAGATCACTTCTCAAATTAGATAAAAATCATGCACAAAATAGAGCTAACATGCTCAGAACTAGAAACCAATCCTCAGCATAACAAAACTAACAATCTCTAAAGGACTGCGCTGTCGAAGAACCAATCATACAAACTCAAAACCAAAATATCCCCAAAATCATGTGAAACACCAATTTCATCACAAACAATAATTAACAAGCCAAACATGCAATTAAAATCTCACAACAGTGACAAGCCCCATAGTCAACAGCAATTCAAACTAGGGTTTAGTATCGAAGAAGAAGATGACGAACCTTAGCTGTAGTAGAGCTCGAGCCCCATGCCGTCGTGGATCTCGTAGTCGGCGAGAGTGATGTGGTCCTTGTAGATGTTGTACCACTTCTGAATCCTGATCTTGTCGGCTCTGGTTCCGGTCTGAGCCGCCACAAGCCTCTTCAGATCTCCGATGGTGTCTTCGGGGTTACACTTCACCCTCACCTTCTTCCCCAGACGATCGTTCAGCACCACCTCGATCATCTTCTCTGCACCGATCGAAACCACAAAACCCTAATCCCCAAAATTCACCAAACAGAGAATCACACAATGCGAATCAGTCAAATATTCTTCTTCGCTTCACCTATATATATAGCAGAAAGAAACGCACAAAACACGCGTCGTCGTAGTGGCAGAGGAAGGTTATTATATACACATTATATGCCCTTTTTCGTCTTTTCGTCAACGAACAATAATATAAAATTTAATTCAAATTCGTAACAAAAATAGATAATTGGGACAAAATATAGCATTTTCCAAATATTATTGAACGGTGACTCAACTTTTACGGACTCTGTTTTGTGATCCACGCCTATAAATACTCGGCCTCTACCCGTTCCGTTTCATTATTCTGGTTCTCTGTTTCTCTCTCAACAACAGATCGTTCAGAGCTCTGTTCTTTTCGCCTCTTTCAAGGTCCGTTTTCGATATCAGATCCTTCGTTTCCGACTTTTGGATATTCTGTACTGCTTTTTGTATTGATTGATCAGTTCCGATTTCAGATCCTTCGTTTTTGGATCTGTTTCTGGTTTGTTGTTTTGATTGTTGTGTTGTTGGTTACAGATGCAGATCTTTGTGAAGACTCTCACCGGAAAGACCATCACTCTGGAGGTGGAGAGCTCCGACACGATCGACAACGTCAAGGCTAAGATCCAGGACAAGGAGGGGATTCCGCCGGACCAGCAGAGGCTCATCTTCGCCGGGAAGCAGCTCGAGGACGGCCGGACTCTCGCCGACTACAACATCCAGAAGGAATCGACGCTCCATCTGGTGCTGAGGCTTCGCGGAGGGATGCAGATCTTCGTGAAGACACTCACCGGGAAGACGATTACTCTGGAGGTGGAGAGCTCCGACACGATCGATAATGTGAAGGCGAAGATCCAGGATAAGGAGGGGATTCCGCCGGACCAGCAGCGGCTGATCTTCGCCGGAAAGCAGTTGGAGGATGGCCGTACACTCGCCGACTACAACATCCAGAAGGAGTCTACTCTCCACCTTGTTCTTCGTCTTCGCGGTGGTGATTTATGAGATGCGTTGCAACTTGCAAGAGATTGCTGGTTTGTGGTTTGGTTATTGGTATATTACTTCAAAATTATTTGTGAATAATTGGTAATTGGTACTATCTATCTTGGGATTATTTGGAAAATGCTATTGTTTTTTCTCTTAATATATGCAATAAGAATATGGTAATCAGTTTGAATATGTTTTGCTTGTGTTTAAGTCTATACTTTTGGTGATTTCCAAGATGGTCTCCGGTGGCTTCCGGTGGGGTTTCAACGGCGGCCGCCGGAGGTTGTCGTTAAATTTGAGTCCAGTTTAAATTAATGATATTCAAGCTTTGAGAAAAGATGTGTCAATGCGTGATTGATGATAAAATCCTGGGGGCTTGTGGTGAGCTTTTTGCTTACCTCTCACGCGTTTGATTGGACTCTGGATATCTACATTGTTAATTTAGATGTAGTAGAGGTCAAATTTGGGTTTTATTGGAGCAATTTTGGTGTGACGTCCAAGTATTCATGTGCCGATGGTTATGTGGATCGACTCCCTCCCATGCACCAGACACTTGATTTTCTCGAGGATGCAAAATGTACGTGCATGCTGATCTAGGGCGTCGATTTTCAGAGATGCAAGTAGGCCTTGCAACGTGACATGAGCTTTTGAAATTTGAGAATATGATTTTGCGTGAGTTTCTTGATTCTAAAAGTGAGTTGAGTCTCGGGATTTAACGGATAACTGAAAGAGCCTCCTTGAGCTTTGTGACGCAACGCGGGGCAACACGAACCTTTTAATTATTTGTGACTAATGTGAGGTTATCAACTTTTTTGCATAGATGAATGTAATAAAAATAACCTTATTATGTGTCCCTTGTGGATAAAGCATTGTGGATGCAATTTTAGATGAGATGTTTTGGCTTATGTTCCCAAATTTTTTTTTAGATGTTGACTCTAATAGAGATTGACTTCCTCATTTCGGGCTCTCTAAATTCACACACAACTTTGAAAATATGTTATTACTCAAACAACAAAAAGATTAGAGATAAAAAAAACTCATCTAAGCCAAACAATTCTGACTCTGAATCAACCCTATAGATCACTTTGTTCGCAGACAATTTAACAAACACATGAACTTTATAATAGCAAACTGATAAGATAATGTTAAAATATCACTAATAGATATATGAAGACGTTGTTGTCCTCCTCCCAACCTTTAAAGTCTGGACCACCTGAAGAGTATATGATTCGACCATAATCTTCGGCCACCCCCAAGCCGCTACCCAACTCAAAGCCTCCGGAATTGAAATGGCCCCCACCACTCTTGCCTCTGCCACACCCACCCACACAAATTGGCTACTTCACTAGCATCGACCCCGATCATCTTATACCGCCCATCCCGCCCTATGATTGTTTTTTTCGAAGAAAAAGCGGAGGGCGATACCATTTAACCCAACATCATTGTTCCTTGACAACCTCTTTTACAAAACAATAAAACATCATTCTCCCTATTACTTTTCTTTGGCCGATCAACTTTCCAGACCTCTACCTACCTCAACCGCATGCTAAGAGAATTCGCTAAATCATATTCATTTTTAAAGTAATTTGTTTGAGAGTTCATCAGGAAAACATGGTCTGCGAATACTCATCGTCAAATTTCGAATAATTTTATTCATGAAGATTCGACAGCGAAATAATGCTTTTAAATAATTGAATTATTGTTATGCAACATTTATTTAATTGTCATGAGACATAAAAATAATAATACTTTTAAATAATTGAATTATTGATTTGCAACATTTATTTAATTGTCATGAGGCATAAAAATAATAATGTCTTTAATTTATTTAGAATACATGTTAAAAAGAGGCTTAATAAGGTGCCAAACAGGATCTCAAGCCACTTCACTTTATTCTATCTTCTCATTTCATTTCATCACATTCCACTTTAACCTGTTTCTCTTCCTCCCCAAACCTTCCCATTCTCTTCACTCTGATTTAGGGTTTTGGGCTCAACGCGTAGCTCTGAAACCACTGATATCTGAATCGGAAATCGACATTCCGGTCCTGTTTCTGCCATGGATCGGTAGGTGAAATTGAGGTATATATTCACGAGCGGAGGCTATAAAAGGTAACAATGAACCTGAGCCGGCCGTCGGTGCATCCGGTGGAGGCGCCGCCGCTGACGGACAACGCCGCCATCCCCAGAGTCAGTATGAAGGACCTCCAAGGCATGCCTGGCACCGCCGGTGGTCTCATTCTCCGTCTCTGTCAGTTTGTTTTTGCTCTCATTTCTCTCTGCGTCATGGCCACCACCAACGATTTCCCCTCCGTCACTGCCTTCTGGTATTCTCGGTTCTCTTGGATTTATATTCGCTGATTGTCGAATTGGATCTTTACATTTAGACTTGGTTTTCTGGCAGAGGATCACTGAATTTATGAAGCTGGTTCTTAGTTTTTGCATGAAACTGGTTCTTAGTTTTTGGACAGAGGATCACTGTATTTGTCAAGCTGGTTCTCAGGTTTTACATAAAATTTGAAGTAATTGAATTGGTAATTGTTCTAGAAATTACATAATCTTACTTAGAACCATGGTGATAGGGTGGAAATTACTGAATTAGGGGCTGATGGCTTCAGTGCTTGGTAACTCCGTCAAATTCAATTATATGGAGTCACTTTAGTATCATGTCTTTAATAAACTGAACTGAGTTTCAATTCAAATTATGTTTCCATAGGACAAACTGTATTTTAATTTGCTAATGCGTGCTATATTGCATTAAACTTGAAGTGATTATGTTAGTAATTGTTCTAGAAGTGATTGTGTTGTATTGCATTTGGAAGAAAAAATCTGGAATGTGAAACTGATTGTATCATGTTGATGGCTTGTATGTATGCATGGTTGGTAGGTAAGATTTTGTTTTTTGTATGTCTACTTGTCATCAAATGTGTGAATCACTTGGTCCTTGATGTCATAAGACATGTAAGTTAAAGTATGCAATGGTTCTTAAACCGCGTGTCTATGATGTAACGTTTCTTGGGTCTGAAATGGAACTGAAAGCCCAATGGGCCCAGCCCAGCTACACAATATGTGGTAGCTCTCTCCTTTTCCCCATAACTCTCCCCACCCAGCTCAAAGAGATTTGAACTCATGACCTCTCTTAGAATCATATAGGCTGTTATGAGTTTCCACTAGCCTGACTCTATATCTAATTTAATATGCTTTTCTTAGGGTCGTATCTGGTGGAGGGTAATTTAATATGCTTCATCAGTATCGCTAATTGAGGCCTGGTGATATCATATGTGATTAAAGCTAAACATGCGGGTAAATAAAAAGTTGATAAATTGGAGAGGATTGGTATCATGATAAAACAATATCAAGTGAATAGGGTGTCAGCCTTAAGCTGGAGGCTATACATAATGTAATGAAGAAGTGTTTAAATTTAAAATATAGCTGGTAATATAAATATAGCTAATAACGTTTTAGAATGTGTATTGACTGCAACTTTTTGCTACGGAAAGATTGATTGAGCATATCTTGAATGCTGCCTCATTCATATGTTGGTGTATTGTATTGGGGAAATCTGGAAATCTTTCCAGGTTTGAGTGTGCTGTGCAGTGCTGACTTTTGTTTACAGTTTTTGACAAGGTGATGTATTGTGATCCTTTTCTTGTTAGATTGAGTAAAAGAAAAGTTTCATGATTGTTTGATTCAGTGACAGTAGCAGAATATGTCATGCTTTACCATTTTAAAGAACAAATTTCATGAATCTTTCACTTTTTTTCTCGCATCAGCTACCTTGTGGGTGCTGTTAGCTTGCAGAGTTTGTGGAGCTTTTCACTTGCAGTCATTGATGCATATGCCCTTCTAGTGAGAAGACGCTTGCGGAACTACAAAGTAGTCGGTTTATTTGCTATTGGTGATGGGGTAAGTACCTTTATTAGCCTAGAGATACTGCAGTCAATTAACCTTGAAGTTTCTTGATTAGGTGCCATATAATATAGTTCTAGTTAAACTCTATGAATCTGGCTACCATGTATGTATTAGTACCATATTTCCATTAATTGACAATGTGAATAACTTTTGTCCCACTTTACCAATAAATGGTCTCTCTATGAGAATATACTTGATGCTCATTTTGTCCATGTTAGTCTGTGGGTAATGAATGTCAGTTACCAGTTCATCTGGTGGCCTGTGATGCACGGACAATCTCATCTTCTCAATATACCCGCGTCCAATACGTATCTAACACATGGATACTCAGACACTCTTTGGATGTTTCCCCTAACTTTTTAATAATGTTTGTAAGAGAACATGTTTCGGACACATTACGTATCTCCTATTTTTCTGAATATGAAATTATTGAAGAGTTTGACACTCTAAGACACATTGACGAGCATGAATTTATGTAACTTATATGCTCTAATATAGAATATATATTATCATTTTTTTTTTTGCATATCATGTCTATGATTGAATTAATGTAACTTAAATGCACTAATATAGAATATAAATTATTAATTATTATTTTTTTTTTGCATATCATGTCTATGATTTTATAAAATTACATGTTGCAACCGTGTCTGTGTAATATAGCCGGTAGCTAAACTGCTAAACAATTTGTCCAACTCGTTAGTCATGTCAAGCTACATCTTTTCCAAGTTGCATTTATGATTCAATGCACAAACATGATCTGTTCTGTATCAACTATATATGCGGATAATCTATCTCTATGATTGGAATATCACTATCTCAATATCTTATCGTTCAAATGAGCCTCTCTTTCTTGTGTGCAGATAACATCCACACTCACATTTGCTGCAGCCTGTGCATCTGCAGGCATCACTGTTCTCATCGGCAACGATCTTGACAAATGTGCCTTGAACCACTGTACAAGGTTTGAGACCGCCACCGCTATGGCGTTTATCAGCTGGTTTGCTCTATCACCATCCTTTTTCTTGAACTTTTGGTCATTGGCATCTCAGTAAAATCAGCTGGAAAGCATCATATATATGACCAGCCAATCAATATGGAGAATCAATTGCACCAACAGTGTATATAAAGTAAATTTTGCTAGAGCTTCTTGAGTCGTTCTTCATTTGAATTGCTTCGTGTATTTCTTTTGGATAAAATATATAGAGTTTGGAATTACGATTGCTCATTTCATTGTTCAAACTGATTACACGATTGAATTAATCAGCAGCCTTTTTTGGGATCAATGGTTTTGGTAGTATTAGAATGGGAAGCCGATTTTCTGATTTGCATTTTAGCTTGATTCATTTGTGGAATAAATTTCTAGAAAATGTTCTATTCTGGTTCCTCAACTATTCATTTTGTTCTGATTGGTATCTAGTTTGGTCCCTCAACTATAATTTTTTTAATTGACCCAATCCGTAACAGTGCTGTTCGTTGAATTAGGCTGGCGATACAATTTGTATTTTAACTTTTTAGATTTTTTTTTTATGTGATGCTTAATTTTGTTAAATACATTAATGAGATAATTTGGGTACAAAAATGACGCGGTGACTATGTCCCTTAATTATACAAATTTTGTTATAAATTGGTCCTGTCGGTAAATTTAGCTAACTCAATTTACACATGATCATTACCATTTTTGTCATGCGAGTCTAATTTGATAGTGAGACCAAATTAGTACAAAAATAAAATGAGATCTAATTCAAAATAAAATACTCCATCCGTTTTAAAATGAGTGTCATGTTTCTATTTCTTTTGTAAAAATTAAGAATTATAAAATAATTTAGTGTGTTTTTAATATTACTCCCACTTTCTCACTGGTAATCTGCTCATAAACATAAGTGATAAGGGTAATATAAAAAAAATATATATATATAATAACTTAAAAATAGAAGCGGGACACTCATTTTAGAACAAAAAATTTAGACAAACAAGACACTTTTTTTTCTTGTATGTACAAATGTTGATGTGAGAAGAAGAAAATTACTAGCATTGCAAAGCAAATTGCAAAGCAAAGAAACACATGAACTTATTTTTTAATATGCTCAAAGCATGGGAATATTTGTAACCACCAAAATAGCATCCTGTTTTATGTGATGTTACTTTTATTTTGGTTTTGTTGTTACATTTGACCAGAAAATCATGATAAAAATGTTTCTGTTTTTGGCAGTTATTTTCTTGAAATTCTTCTAGAAGTTCTGCAACAACCTTATGCATTCCAAATGGAAAAAAATTGCTAAAATGATCTTTTGTTAAAACGGACTATTGAAAACCGACCAAAACATGTTAATTCTATAACGATCATTTCGGTCAATGGTCCCCGTTTTCAATAGTTGAAGGATCATTTTGACGTTTTTATTCGATCTATATATGCAACTTTTGACCATCACTTAATAATGTACGTAATCGTGTCAACTTATAAAGGTTATGCAAATACTAATAGAAGTTGTTCATTCATACATGTGACCTCATAAGCCTTCATTTCCTTAAAACCATGGGGTAAGCTTGTTTTCCTAATTATTGTTGGTAGTGGAAATGAAGAATGTTTGACCAACAGCACAATAAATGTGTTGAGAAGCTTAAGACACAAGACATGGCCTCCAAAAAATAACTGTCTATGACCATCTACAAGAAAAAACAGTTATTTGGTAACTGCCACACTAGACTTTTCCTCTAACCATATCATGAGCCTCTTAACACAGCTTCTCATGCTTCCAATCACCTATATATGTATGTGTGTGTGCATAGTGTTCTTGATCATCAATCTAGAGAGAGAGAGAGAGAGAGAGAGAGAGAGAGAGAGAGAGAGATTTGACAATGTCCACTGAAGAAGAAAGGCTCAATAAGTGTATCAGAAAATATGAAAAAATTGTGAAGCAGGTATGTTTTTTTTGTGTTTGTGTGTGTTTACTTCTGGTGTGTGTGTTCATGAGAAATGACCATTGCAAGTTCTTGGCTTTTAGTTTGATGAACTTGTTGAGATCATGACTGCTAAGACCAAGGCGCCGAAGCGACGCAAAAGGGTTTCCTCTGTAAGTTACTTTCACCAATTTTACTCTAAACCGGGGAAAATTGCAGATGACTTATGTAGACTTGTCACTCAGTGCAAGTGATTCCCATAACATTTCTCAAAATCAAATGACTTGTATAAACTTATCACCTAATGCACATGATTTTTCATAACATTTTTTCGAATCAAATGACCACCACAAACTTTTTCACTCATTCCGTCAGTTAAATCTAATTGAAAAGGCAAAAATATCCGCGTAATCTCTAGAAACCTTAAGGAGCTCAACACCATTCACACACAATTTACTCACTATCAAAAACCAAACCGCTCTATGAAGTTTCGTGCAAATATAATTTCCTAAATGGAATCATAATAGAATAACAAGTCATGCGAAGTGCATGTGACATGTCGATATATCATTATATCACGCGTGTTTGTGTCAATTTTCTGAGGTACGATGCACTTACTAGTTTTAGTTTCATGTTCCATAGAATCCTGCCGGGAACAGCACTTCTTGCTCTGCCTCCTCAATTCAACCCGACCACAACGAAGTTCTGGTTTCTACAATAACTCGATTTCTTCAAGAACTGAAAGCCGACTCCTAATCCTGCAAAACCATGACATTCAGCATATATATACATATACATATATATTTAACTATCCATAGCAACTCATTACTCAGACTATGTGTCAGCTTAATCAACATACTTATGTGTAGTACTTTCAAGAAACCCGAGTTGTAATAAACTGTACTTACATGTTTTAGATGGATTTCTCCTTTTCTGCTTCGCTTTGTCGCCGTAATGGTCATCTATACTCTCCCATGACAATCTCAGCATTAATGTCAAGCCACGAAAACTAAGCGAACTTAATTTACTAATCTGATTCTGTGAACACGAATTTGTGTTTCCGGCTACAACCAAAATAATTCATAACAAAATAATAGAGGACAAAGTAGACTATCAAGTGACATGGAAAGTTTTATCTCGGAAAATGCGAAAAAGAACACATTCTGAGCAATGACATAGCATTCCCATTCATTGAATACGAGACCTTAATGGGGAAATCTAACATTCCAGTACACAGAAATAGCAGCGAGTCAGCGACAAAGATGAATAAAATGATGAGAAGACGAAAACTCAACCAATACAATGCGCCGACTTGTTAGCACAAACAGATTTAAGGAAATATGTGTCCTGTACAGTTCACCGACTTTTTAACATCCCGTTATCTATAAAGAGCTGCACTTCAATTTCTCGGCCTCAAGCTCTTGGTTTAAGGCTTCCACTCTTTCAAGCAATCCGATGTTTTCCTGGCAACATTGATGTCAGAAAAGTTAATTTGAAATTCATAGTTACTATGTAGCTCGGTAGTTTCTAATAATCAGCTAGGGTAAAAATGTTATAAAATGAGCATTTATTTCAATAATATATTTTGCCTTGTAGTCGTAAAATGAGCTAAGTATTAGGTATCTGTCTGGAATTTACCCTATAAAAAACATGAGAGCTTGAGTTTGACAAAACAAAGAGACCAATTCTCACGAGCGTATGATATCAACAAGTGATTTATAAAGAGACCGAAGAAAAGATATGGTAAACCGTACCTTTTGCAACATTGCTAATTTCTGATTTATGCCGGCAGCGCTCTCTACTTCCTTCTCGAATGAGTCCTTAATCTGTCAGAAGAAACGTGCTCATTCAATCCCCAAATGAAGTCAAGCTCAAATTCAGCCAGTACACTGTTAGGCCAAATAGGAAATGGAAAGAGGAGTGGGAGGAGAATATGTAAGGTTACATAAAACCAATATTCACTCTCCTATGGCTAGCCAGCTAGGGGTGACTATTCGTGTTCGCAGGTCGTGTTTGTATCAACAGTTTAATATTTTGTTAAATGGGTCAACTCAAACCCAACCTGATTATTAAACGGGATGAATTTGATTTGAACTAAACTTACTGAACTGTACCTAGCAATGTAGCATAGGTTTTAGTCCAAACCAATCTATGTTTCAATGGTAAGCAGTGAAAATCAAATGAGCAAAAAGATTTATCTCCTATTTGTCACTGATTTAGCATTCAAAAGCAAAACAGCAGATCAAAGGACTAAATACCTCTCTGAGTTCGTTCGCACACTTTTTAGCCCTCTCTGATTCCTCATCATATTTCAACCTCCACTCTGCAGATTCATCCATTGCTTCCCGGTTGGCAAGATCAAACTGTCTCCTATAAGATTTAAGCAAAACCGAAATTTGCTCAGATACCAACAGGAACGAACGAAATTGAGGTACATAAAGTGCAGTACGAGGAGCACTACAAAGTCACATGTTATCAAATTGTAATAAAGACCAACTTAATCCAGAAGCTTTGGTCATTAAATTGTGAAACTGCGAGGATGTGAGCCGAAAAACAAACTTGATGGGTCATCATGCAAAAACGCATGATTACGAAATATAAACAAAAATCATTCAAACCCACAATATAGATAAGATCCCGTCTCAGGACAACGAGACTCCCATTACTTGAAACATCTTTGCTACACATTCCATTCCCTTAACAACTGCATTTTGATTCTCGGGAATTAGGCAGTGGGAAGGGAAATGCTAAAAAGTAAAACGTATCTCCAAATTCAGCAATGTAATGTGAAGAAAACTACACATGGCATCAATCTATTACTTGTGGATGAGTTTCTAAATACTTTATAGAGAGAGTAAGAGAGTCTCAGCCCATAACTCTCTCTCTCTCTCTCTCTCTCTCTCTCTCCTAATTTCTTCAAGAACAACCCTTTTGTGGTTGAGTCTCATTACCACAACACATTCAATGGAGTACTATAATAAAGCAAAGCAACACCATGCCAATGAAACATTGACAATAAAATTTGCAACTTTCACTCAATGAAATGCAACAAAGCATTAAGAAATTAACAAATTTGATAAAAACCCAACAAAGCACAAGCAAACACAAGATCAAAACAACAAAACCCAGAAACCAGATTCCAAAAAATAGATATAATTTGGAGCAAAAAAGTAGAAGAGAACCTTAAGAGCTCGGAGTCATCAGCAGACATGGAGTAATCGATGGACCAGAGCCTGAAATAGACAGCAATCCCCAAAATCATAACCAGACCCAACCCTACGTAAATGGGTCTCCTTCCTCGTCCTAAACCTCCCATTGTCGATGACGATCCAGGTGGTTCCTAAGACGAAGCTGTAGCTATATAGTTCTTCTAGTTCTGGTTTTCAGTTTTACATGTTTTTGGTTCGATTGAGAATCTGTGTTAAAGCTTAACTGTCTCTCCCTATCCCTCTTTATCCACCTAATCCAACCACTTCTCAATTAGTACCGCATTTATTGAAGTGTTATTCTAAGGTTAATTATAGCATTAAATAAAATGAAAACACAATGTAAATTCGTGGACTCGATTTTGGGTAATGATGTTTATCTTCTCTCACTAAAAATAAAGTATTTATACTTACAAACTAATCAATGAAATTAATGAAACAATGACGTGAGGTTGACCGGTAAGAGAGTAGACTTTCCTTTTTAAAGTGTGGTTATAGCTTTTTGAGCTTATCATTTGTGGGTGTTAGGAGAGCATAAGGTTGTTACATTTGGGAACGAGCATATGGATCCTCTCGTGACGTTGCTTAGGAACTCAGGAAGGTGTAAGGTTTTCTCTCCGTGATGTTGCAAGGAATTAGCTTGGCAAGGGTGGGACTTCGTATTTGAGGGTGGTTGTTGTAGAGGTGCCCTACGACTACCATAATGAGAAGGCTCCCTGTATAACCGAGCGTTGAGTTGGGAGTCTTTAATGGTATGTGAAAATCATTTTTTTGAATAATGCGAGCAGGAGACCTTACAGTAGAATTGACAACTTGGACTTGAATATGTGGACACCCAACATTTGATCTACTTTTTACCCGACTTAAATTCAACCTGATCAATTATATGTTCAAGTTGTCTTGTGGATTTTTGGGGTACGTGGGTTTGAGTCTAACAAACCCGCACAATTCAACAAATTTTGTTACATAAAAAAAAGTGAAATAACCAAATTCAAAGTGCTTTTTGGTTGGATTTGAAATTAACAACCCAAACCCAAACCGAAATCTGAAACTCAAAATCTAAATTGTCGACTCTACTCATAGCACGTCTTAGAATTGTGCCATCAACAATGAACAATGTTTTTTTTTTTTTTTTTTTGATTCACCAATGAACAATGCTGATTTTGGGCTTAATGATCTCAAATACAATTGACCTTTTTATAATGCTACCTTTTATTTGTGGGTCATTACATTCGGGTATTTACACCTACTTGGGCCCATAAATTGGATCCATGAGAATTTGGCCCAAACTTGATGAAACCATGTCGTACCACGCGCATATTTTGAATATTCAGTATAAGGCGTGTTATGTGTACTACGAAAAGAAAAATTATCAATAAGATAATGGGATACAGGTAACATGCATGAACCGTGACAGCTTAGTCTAAGTTAAAAAATAACTCGCTGGTTTGAGATCGATTATACGCTAATAAATTGATAGATACTTTCACAGTATTTGATGAAGAGAAATGGTCAATATTAACTGAAAATAGTCAATATTTTACATAATTACAACTATTTATTGGTGCATTATTGAGAAGAGGTCCAATAACCTCTCACAGCCTATAATCTAACCGTGTGCTCAATTGACTGATATATTATTATATATAAATTAAATCATCCATCTTCTATACTATTATTGAAATAATTGATGACCATGCATTGTTGCTCTATTATTTAACAATTATTTTATACAGTCAACTAATTTAACTGATGTCATTTCAAAAAATAAAAATAAGTTCAACCAATGTGTATTGAACATATCGATAATAAATAATATTCAATATATACTAAGCATAATTACCCTAAGAAAAATGTTTCAGTTTAGTCAATCGTTCATTCATTTCAGTTCAAATTGATACTAAGTTTAAATTTTATTCTAATCTAGTTTTTAATTTAAATAGCTATGTAGTGCCTCAATTATACAAATTAGTCATATCGAAAAATTGAACTGACTCGAATGTCATGTAAATATCACCACATATATAAAAAATGATAAAAGTGTCGCATCATCATATATATTTTGACAGCATTGATATGAGTTTGACCAACTCAAAACAATAAATTTGATAGTTGAAATCAAATCATATTGTACAAAGGGCCAAATTGAATCGGAAAATCAGAATTGAATACAAATTCGAAACATAACAAATAATTATGGGCCAAAATGAAACATTTTCTCATTAGTTCCTTACTAAAACTGTGTGCTTAATTGACTGATTATTATTTTATGAACCTTCCTTTTCAATGTCATTATCAATAAAAACAACTTTCTTGGATTAGTCAATAAACACAAAATCATTATCAATAAAGCAAAACAAAACTATATACTAACAATTATTGTCCGTCTTAATTATGATCAAAATCTCATAATTAATCCTCGAACCCAACTTTCTTCCAAATTGCATTTCTGACCCGCCGGAGGTCTCGTCCTTTCAGGGTCCGTCCGATCCCTTCATGCACCGAAAACGACGCTCCTCTCGTCCGCGCCAAGTACTCGTGCGGTGGAATCCGATCGTCCACGTCAGCATTCTCGTCGCTGTCGCTGTCTCTCCTCCGGTTGTCCCTGTACGCTTCCTTCAGTATCTCCGACCAGTCCGGCACGCTCACCGGCAATGACGCCGCCTCCGGAAGGGCCGAACTCCGGTCCCGTAGGGCCTTCTTTCCGGCCGCCGGCATCTTCTTGGACTGCCGGAAACTGGGTATCGTTTTCTTGGACTCGTTAGGACTCGGGGCCACGTGGTGATTGGAGATACTGCTCATCATCGTCCAAACATCGGACTCGTCGAACTCGAAATTATTGTCGGACGAGGTTGTGTTGTTTGCTATCTCCGAGGTTGGGTAGATGTAGTTTGGTCTTGCATGGAAATAATTTGTTGATGCCATTGAAGAACAAAAAAAAGGAAAGAGTGAGTGAGAGAGATTTGTTTTTTTTTTTTTTTTTTGTGTGATTTAGCTACTTGGAATGGTAGGGTTTGGGTTGGTTTTTGGATTGGTAAGGTTCTGAAATAATGGTTGTTGTTGGGTTTTTATAAAGGTGCATGGGAAGTGCCCAGATAAGCCCTACCTTTGTTGAGACAAAGAAGTTACCTAATAATTTACTACTTGTGGATATTGCTCCTAAATGGGCAACTCCATTTGTTTACCATGAGGACCTTCCTTAATCACTCAATCATGCATCACTTGCTTGCTTCATTCTCACAATTTTATATATGGAGGTATCTATTGTTCCTGAAATGATCATAATTGACATAAAGTTTAAGAATCAAACTAATACAATAGTTAGTCACTACGTACACTTTACAATGGATGTTGAATTTTGATCATAGAAATTTGGTCAGAGCTCATATACAACATCTAGCGTTTCACAAATCGGTATAATGAAATAAAATCAATTGACCTTGTCTACAAATCATGTCAATCTGACATGTATATTATGAGTACAAGAAAATTATTTAAGTCTTGTCTCTCATTAAAGACTAATAATTTCACATGGAGTATTGAGTTTCAACATGTATAAACTTTTCAAAGAAAAATTGTAAAAATTTGTTTTTTTTTATACATTTTACCAAACGAGGTAATAGTGTTACGAATCAAGCGCTTAATGTTGTTGTTGTTGTTTAGAAACATGACTCAAAATTCATTAATTTTGAGATGGAATTCATGAACTTGAAGAGTTCAAGTGTGGTTCACGATAATGATATGCGGGTGCGTCGTAGAATAAAAACTGTCCTCTCCCTAACATTTAAGAATCCCGAAATTACTGCAGAATGACACGTCGGACTGTAATAAGAAAATGATAAATGTACAAGAAATGACACGTAGGATGATTATAAATACTCAATCATTTACATAAGTAAAAAAACACGATAATAATATCCATTAAAAGCGATACACGCCACGTGTCGGAATCAGGACGGGTTTGCGATGGAATATTGATTTGCAGTGAATAGGTGCAGATCACACGCTTTATCTGATTCGATCAGCGCGTCAATTCCGGTGGGCTCCACCGCCCATCACCGTCCATTTAAACATGTACACGTCCACGTCCCGCCACGTGAAGTACCAAATTATTTCTCCTGGTTAATAGTTTGCGTATTTGTCGCGGTCTGGGAATCTTTTCAGTGCTGCTCGTGTAGACGTGTGAGCTCTCGAGAGACGTATTCTGACCGTCGATCTGTGGGGAAGGATGTGAATCGGACGGTGTAGAGGGGATCAAGTAGGCGATTGCAGTAGTTGAGCAAACCAGAGAATAATCTGAGGGGTAAGATGGTAATTAGACATTGTCTTATGATTTGGGTGTTGGACCTATCATAGACTTTCATCAGTTCATGTAATTGGTTAGTGAATTACAATACAAACCATTCTCTTTTTTTTTTTAAAGTAATTTATTTGCATATAAAAATAATAATTGGTTGATGTTTGTTTTGATTTTTTTTTAGTTGGTCGACCTTCCCTTCTAGATATTTTTCCTTTTAAAAAAACAAATTTTTTTTTTTCGAAAGTAAATTTTGTAGTTATTATCGAAAATAATGAATTATTGCATATAATTACTATCTAATCACATGGCATCATTACATTAGTAATTTGCCACTTATACATGTGCACGTCTTAAGCTTTGAGGTTGAGTTCAAGCTACATGTACCTGTTTGTCATATCTCTATAATTCGGATTTTGAACCATATGATTTGTCTATTTATTTATTAATGTATGTGCAAAGTCTTATTTTAACTTAAGGAGACAATTTTTAGTATAATAGGAGAGATTTGTTCATAGGAGACGACGTTTGGCTGTCTTCTGAAGCCTAATATCTTTTATGAATGATTTGTTTGTCGGTTTTGCTTTTAGTGAATCACATGCATGTTTTAAGCTTTGAGTTATGACTAAATTTGTGATATTTTGTTTATCTTATAGTAGCATGTATTTATTTTGGTTGTTCATGAATCACGTGCACATAGGTTGTTGTAATTAACAATCCAAAGGTGCTCATGTATCAATCAAATGTCTAAACCAATCCTCTAGAAGGTGTCTATTGTTGATCCCAAACCCAACCACATCACATTATGGATAAAAGTATGTTTAAGACACTAATAATTGTGCTCCACATATTATTATTAGTTTTATTATTAAATTTACTTCTATTATTTATTTGTTTCAAGGTCTTAATATTTAATTAACTCTTGGTAATCTTTCACAAGATTTGAATGGATTGGAGTTTGGACCACATGACTTGTTTATTTTTAAGGAGCAATCTGCATAGATCAGCAACAAAGTAGAAAACTAAAGAACCACAAAAAGATTTTCACCAATGAATGATAAGAGAAAAATAATAAAAAAATATATATAATATATAATTTTATTGCATGAACACCTTGAATGAAGTAAAAACTTTGGCATAATTCAAAAGCAAAAGTTGATACAAAGATCATTTAATATCTCTTAATTTGTTTGAACTCTATACACAACAATAATGGTGTTGCTTGGAGGTATATTTTATTGAATAAATTTTGTAACACTAGTGCCTAAAAGAGAAAATGATGCTTGAAAAGAATAAAACCAACCCTAGTCTCTAGCCAATCTAGTGGTTCAATTCAACACCCTATTGCCCAATAAGGTTAGGCAAAATTATACAAATTAAAGAGCCTTTTAAATGTTTTGTTTTTATTTAATGAACAATTCATTTTGCATGTTAGAGTTTGTAATAAAAAGGTATAGGTAGAGATCACATATAGTAAATATCTCTAAAATCATGCAAAAGTTAAAAGATCTTAAAATTTTAATTTTTTTTTTCTATTTTTCTTATGCATATAATTTTTTTTTATTTTGACGGTAGCATGAGTAGACATTAGACCAGAGCTGCATGCATTACAAGTTCAATATCACAAAACAACAATTAAGATGTGTAAATCGGAAGTTGATTACATAAAATCAAGTTTTCGGTCGCGAGTCAATACTTTTAACACCGAACATAATAAAATGGACAAACCTTTCTACTATTTACATGTGTCTACCTATTTATAATATATAAAAAAATTACTTTTACAAATATTATTTTATTTTATCATTTTACGGTGAACTCTCTTATTCTTAATGGAACCAATTCTTTGTACTAGGTCTCTTTGCCCCCCAAGCTCTCTCGGTGTGTTGTGTATCTCTAAGTAAGAGGTGTCGACGTGGCTTCTCTTTGGTACTTCGAGGGATTTTATCCACCCAAACATTCGAGGTGTAGTGGTTTGGGTTGCTTCTTCTCCTCAAACACTTGTTCCCCCATATGACCGTATCTATTTTTATTTTTCTAATTGAGCTCTTTCATGTTTAGATAATTTCATTTTTAATCATCCTCATTTTTACTAGCGTCGCCTAATTATTAATATTTTAATTACATATTCTGTGACATCTAAAACTTTGCACAAATCAAACGTTCATCATCACGTAACAATGTTGATTATATAATATGACTTCCGACTATCTCGTCCGAGACAACTTAGTATTCCATAACAACGCGCAATTCGCGTTAAGAAGTGCATATCATGCAGCTTCTAGAAGAAAAACTTGAACACATGAATTGTGTGGATATGAATGGAGTTCCCAATGACAACTTTATCCAGAAGATGACGATGATGAGTTGAATAAAGAAGGGTGTAGCAATAGCATGGCCTGATCAGCTTCAATACAAAAGCACCAAAACATTATGTATGTAAACAATAAGGTTATCTTTTTCCTAGATAAGGTTGCATTGCGAATATATATATATATATTAAAATGTGTTTTAGTTGACTGATGTAACTTTATATTTGTTGTAAGTTAACCAAGCCAATGATGTGATGACACCTTATTAAATTTCACTTATACCCACCCAAGTGAATCTGTGGAAGCAGAGCGACCCGTCTGATGCA
>JAYMTA010001102.1:0-21787 GCA_036897625.1 Pelargonium cotyledonis
CTTTGCAAAGCAAGCAGAAAAGAAGAAAAAGAAGGGAGAGGGAGAGTTTTTTGAGGCTGAAAAGGAGGTTAGATTTACCAAAATAAGTATCTACATTGCCTTTTGACAAGGGAATTATGTATGAATGAGCAATAATATTATATGTCTAAACTACATATAAACCCTTTAGTGAGTCATAACAAAGACACATGCAGGGATTTTCAAGCATTTATATCATTATTATCAATTTTTGCAAAAATTCAATCAAGAAAGTTATTTGTGACGGAGGCAGTAGTTAATTGTTGGTATGGATAAGTTTTTAGAAAAATAGAATTGGCTATGTGCTGCTCATATGCATATAAGATTTAGCTACAATTAATGATCTTTCTCTATATGGCTTCTCAAATATATTTGTTTTTTATTTGTAAGCTGTATCTGTATACACACTATATTTATAGAAACATTTTTTTGGCATCTGTGCGCTCCATTTGATTGCAATGAGTTAAAGAATGGGGCTGTAGAATGGTGCAGCTATCATTCCTGCTATGTTCAAAATCTGTTGAAGCATTCATGTCTCCACGTTCAATTAGACTTTAATCTCTTCCTCACTACCCATTTGCTTTCTGTAGGAAAAGAATGTGCTCCCACAGGACAAGAAGGATGATCAGAAAACCGTTGATGCTGCATTGATAAAGTCAATTGAGGGAGTCCCCGACTTGAAGACCTATCTTGGTGCAAGATTTTCTCTCAAGGCAGGCATGAAACCCCATGAGCTTGCCTTTTAGAACTAATGTATCACTTTATTATGATTTCCGCATAGCTATGAATTTTTGTTTGTTTTAGATTAAGAGTGGATATGTCATATCAGATTTTATGGGCAGATTCTCATTTTTGGTTAAATTGTCGATGTTTTAATGCAATTCTTTTCTTCCATATTTTGCTTGCCAAAAATATATCATAAATTTTCATTAGAACTTCCTAGCCTATTGCCATTTGTAAATGTGCAAGTCAAGAAATTGTTGTGTTTTTTTGCAAGTATTTGAGGTTGATGGTTAAGACCAAGTAAAATTGATTCTGTGTTTAAATTTGAAAATGGAATATATAAGAAGCAAAACATCATTTAGCAAAAGATAGCTGCAAAAGCCACACAAATTTATTGAAATTAATTAAATGAAAGCAAATTGATGGAAATGAAAACAGAATTTAACGTTGAAACGGGCTGTGCCTGAGGTGTTAAAGTTTTCAGGGCATGCTGTCAGCTCGAGATGGTAATCTCCTGAAGAAGTTGCTTGGCGCTGAAGGTAGCTTGCTTCTGAATCTCGGGTGTCTCAGCCACCACACTCCGGCAACCAAAGCTATGATCTGGAACGGTGTTATATACAGCCCGACGGCCGCTACAAGACAGAAAACTATGAACAAGCTCGATGCTCTCGGATCTCTCCAACTCAACAGAGCTTGAAACCTCTCTCCCTGCGTCGCCATGTCTCCCGCCACAGTCTGAATCCTCCCCGCCACGCTCCTCAGCTTGTCGTACCTCATCCTCACCACGTCCTGAGCTTTAGAAGTTGGAAAAGTGTCGAATTCTTCATCCAATTCATCCGGACTCACTGCCTCTGCCCACGAAAGCTTGGTGTCCATGTGAGGAGGATGCCTTGGCCGGAACCTGAAGTTCCATATCCCGATCAGGAACATGTAGAGGAAGATGGTCGGGAGTATCAGTTCCGGGTAGCATATCAATATCACGAACAGAACATGAACAAGAACTGAGGTCACCGGGTTCTTCCAGTGCCTGATTTCCCCAAGCCACTTGCTCATAGACAACAAGCCTGAGAACAGTGAAACAATTCTGAAGAAATTAGCTTTGCTTCTTCTCATGCTCCACATGTGAGAGTCCACATCCAGCATGTACTCCACAACCTCCTTCCTCAGCGGCGGCTCAGCCCGGCCAAGCCTCACCGCAACAATGTTCATAGCCTGATACCTCAGGCTATCCAGCTGATTCACTGTGAACGGATGCAGATAGTGCATTTTGGGCAGCAAGGGGTGTCCGTAGAGATAGATCATGTTTGCTAGAGATAAGCAAGTGAACCGGACAGCGAGCTGGAGCTCTCCCATCTTCTTCACTCCTTTCGGTTGTAGAACAAGAAGCGGATAGGAATGCGTGTAAATCCGATCTGTATGGAGGGTGGAGAGTCGGATTCTTACCTTCCCAATCCTGGAGTCGGTTTTGGATCCTCCATTTCCTCCCAAATGGCAGTTGTCGAAAACTCCCAATGTGATCACAGTACAAGGATCATAGATCTCCCAAGTGTATTGCTCGTTCCATTTTGGATTCAAGCTCTCTATGATGGTTCTTGTTCTGACCCATTTCTGGCCATACTTGGCCACGCAATAAGCATCTGTGGATCCTTTCCCGTCCTTGGTCTTCATGGGTTGAAGCCCCTGTGCACTCAAGATCCCGACTTCAAGAATCCCAATAGGCTGCTTCCATAGCTGCCTCGCAGTGGGGCGTTGGTCGCTGATGTACAGAGTTGATTCGTCTAGCACGTGGTAAGCTCCCTCCAGACAGACTCTCAGATGAATCCTGGTTGAGAATTTGAGCTCGTGTCGCTTGTCTCCCTCCAGAGCTCCAAAACCGAACCTCTCCAGGTTGAACCAGCGTGAGTGCACTGGCCTGTGATCTAGGCGCCTCTCAAAGGCGTTGAGTGGCAAGCCTATCCTCCCATTGACTTCATCTTTCGAAGAGCTCACCTTGTTTTCCACAGTAAGTACAAGCTGTTCCTCAAAAGGCTCGGCTGCTACGAAAACCAAGTCCTCATTCCACAGAGGATTGGTGGTCTTGGTTGGGCATAATTTGGTTTTCAGTATCTGGTTTCCAACTTGAGCCTTCACAAAAGCTTGTGGCAATTGGCTTTTGTCATGTGGCTCTACATCTTGAGCCTCAATGATATTGACTCTGAGGTACCAAAGCTTCGGAGAAACGTAGACCTTTGATCGGATGTTGAAAACGCCCTCTCCCTGAACCGAAGCTGCATCAGAGTGCCAAGCTTCAGGAAACGCTTCATCAGCTTGTGTCCCCATCCAAACTGCAAGCATAACCTCTCCTCTGACCTTGCTGTCCCCTCGCCGGTCTTCTAGTCTATACCACTGAGGCGCCAAAGGACTATCCGGAGGAACCCTCGTAGGAACTTCATTCATGTCAAAGACAACCTTGCCAACATAATCATCCCTAGCAACCATTTCTCTATCCCTAACATAAACCTCAACAGCCGAAGACTGAATCTTGTCTTTGGAGAATGAAAACACCTGGTTCCATTCGGGATTCGTCTTCTTCTCAAAGTGCTGAGTCTTGCCTTTGTAGTTCCCAACCTTCACTTCCACGTATGGATCACAGCTTCCCGTCACAGGGTTTGTGGGAAGATCTTTGGCTTTCACAACCCGAACATAGAGATAGAACATCTGCTCCACAAGGTCGTACGTGCTTGTGGCTCTTTCGCTGCTGATCCATCCTCCTCCTCCACGTATGGCTCCATGTGGCCACCTCTCCCCAAGCTGTGGCCTGGTGTCCTTCAGCTTGTAGTCCTCTTGGTGATTGGCAGAAACCGGATTCATCGATGCAAGCTTCTTGAAGTTAAACCTTCACTGCAGGTATGCTTTTGCTTCTATGTGTATTGATGCAAATCAAATTCTTGAAACAGGTTCTTGAACAAGAAACAAAATATATAATTAGCTTTCGAAAGAGTATGTGAATGGAAGGAGAGTTGTGAATCTTTAAACCTCACCTTTCAAGTACATGAAAGCTTCTTTTTTCTCCTTTATTACTACCAGTTTATCCGAGAAATATTCTATATCAGTATACACAATATACACAGAGACTCAATTCTCGAACATAATAGTTTTCGTGGTACCTCGTAAAGTTAGAGATTGGGAAAGAAGCTGCCAGTGCAGTTTCTCCAAAGATGCTTCTCTTCTTTGGCTTTAGTTGACAACTCCTAAAAAAATATGCTTCATGATCACTCACTCACCAACCAACAGCCTCCATTAGCAGCTTAATGTCGCCTTTTTTTCGCTTTCTAGATGTTTCTTTTGAGCCAAAAGTTGAAGATGAGTTAAAAAAACAAGAAGTAATGAAGATTAGTAGCTAACGAACTATAAGATGCTCGGGAGGAGAATTCGCTTTGCCTTTACGCGCTAATTTAAACAAAAGTTGATTATGATTGCTAAATGATGCCCTACTCCATATGACAAAGATAGTCTTTTGAGGACTTTGTGCAACATGGTGGCTTATTTAGTGCTTCACTTTCATAGATTCTCTTGAAACTTTCACAGGTAATTTGCTATGTGGGCACAAACTGTTTGCTCTGCCCAATGTAGCAATTGTGAAGGGGAAACAAGTAGATAAGAGAAGGTGAGTTAAAGCAGTATCAGCATGGTTCTATGGTGGTGAGCTTGCTTTTTATCCTTTATTCTCCATCTTTATTCTCTTCTTTATTGAATGTATGTGAAGGACCACAATGGCGGTAAACCTATCCCTACTACATTTTAGCGTAGTTGCATTATCTGATACTCGAATTTAAGATCCAGAATTGAGATTGAACAACTATTGCTAGTTGACTCATGCGAAATAAATATGAGAATTTTAGGTGAGGAGATGTATGATGAAAGAGCAGAAGTACCTTGATGTGTTCATGTATAATTGTCTCTGTTTCGTGAGCATCAAGGAAGATTGAAAAAAAGAAAACAAGAGCCTCTGGTTCGAGTAGCAATCTCAGTGCCACAATGTCTTATCAGAGCATCAGAGTGAAAACGAAGTATTTGAAAAATACAAAGCCTAGAAATATAGGAAGCTACAGATGATCAAGCCGTTAAGCTAAAGGGTTACCGGTTCACTCGGCCGGGTTGGATCCCATCATTGATGTTAATGATAAATGATATTAACTCCTCCATAATAAGAATTAAATAGAAATTATTATGCTTAATATGGAGGACATCTGAATCTTAAATTGGGAACTCTATTTGAAATTCAAAATGTCAACCTAATCTCTAAAGTTTCCAAAATAGGAATCAGTTTGAAAAGGAAATATGATAAGATATAAATTATACGTTTCAACAAAAATGAGGTTTATAATCCGTATTATAATGTTAATCTTACACATTACTTTATTTAATTATAATTCTTTTTTGTCAGTTGAGGAGTACGGTATGAGGCTCGAGCCCGAGACCTCCCGAGACCTCAATGTAAAAAGCATGATTTAATATTAACCAAAAGTGAAAACATTTGATATTGTAGGCAAAATGGACTCGGGCCAGACGAGCGAACAAATACATTGGTTGCCAGTATTTGTTGGAGCAAGCCCAAAATCTTCTTGTTTCTCATCAATTCTCATTTCTTTCAGCAGCTCAGCAATCATCATCATGGAACTCTGATTTTATTATTTCAAAGATCACATTATTACAGGAAATGAAAAAAAAATCAGTTAAAAAGAAGTATCTATGGTACACCACAAGAAATGTATAATCTAGAAAACTGATTCTTTAGCTTGGGGTTTGTACAATCCATGAATACATCAACTGAATCCACTCTCTGTGCCATGCTATGCCATCACATTCACAATTGAGATTCCTTCCACTCTAATCTGTCAAGACCGTCAACAATTGCCTTGCGAAACTCATCATTGTGTAGAAGGAAGGAAGATACATGCCCACCCGTAACCCATCTCACTTCTGAACCCGGCCAAGCTTTATGCAGCTCCAGCACTGAGTGTTGTGGGATGTATCCATCATCCTGAAATCATGGTCCAAGTCTAAGAAATAAACAGAATATCCAAGACAGAAACTTTTAGATGATAAACTAAAAGCAGACCAAGTGATGCATAATCATGAATGAAATGCACTTCAAATGACATAGTTTTGAAACTCAACATTGTAGACCACAGACAACAAGCAGGTCAATATGGATAGCATGCTGAGGCATATAATACTATTGTAAGAGAACTGCAGGTTTTTTATGTAGCACGGTGATAATAAAAACTCCTGTATGAGAATGAGATAGAACAAACGGACAACTACCACAATGAAAACAGGGATTTTTAAATATAAAAAGAAAAAAAAGGAAGAGGTGTATACATGAATAGGATCTAACCAAGGTCACCCATATACAATCAATCGCATATAATATAATTACCACCTACTTATTGTTTTTTTCCTGTCCTGAGAAGAAATGAAATTTTGTACTTACAGTAGCATTTACAAATATCACAGCGTTGGGGTTTTTCGGAATCGGAAAGCGCGTGACATCAGTGAGAGAAAGTACATTTCTCATCCTTTCTTTCACATCCTCGAGAGTCATTGCAGCCTTATGTACTGCAAGGTCCTTTCTCAATGCTTCCCAGGCAGTGCCATGCTTTAAGATCCCTTCACAGAAAGCCACAACTGCAGAGTGTGGAGAAAGGAAAGGAAGTGTTGCAATAGGTGTAGGGTGCAGAGATCCAACCATTGCAGCATGCACTCCACCTAGATTGCATAAAAAGAAACAATAAAGAGATTGCAAGTGTATTTAATTGATATCCAGGGCAAACATTGCCAAAGATTCTCTTAACTTTTAACTAATATGTTTGTTTCAGCTTTACTCGGGAATGATATCAGTTGAACAGGATCAATGAGTTTTGTATATTTTAGCTCTAACAGAGGACCTGTTTGCCTTACCCATGCTAAGTCCACAAACACCCATCTTGCCATACCCTGCCTCAGAATCTAACCAATGCAAGAGACCACGTGCCTCTTCAATGGTGGCTCTTCCTAACAAGAGCAAATCACTCACACATAATAGTTTTGCACCACGCTGCAGTATAGGACGCCTTTGTCCATAGAAAGGGCTGCAAGTTCCATATTTTGTAACAACTTTATATTTTACACAAAATAACCATCATTATGACTCTGCAGAATTGACCAATTACCTTTCAAGTACCATAGTTGCAATGTTCTTTTTCAACAATGGTCCTCCAAGACGCAATCTACGTTCAAATGTATGGTCCCCGGTACCTGCAAGAAGGGATGATATCTTTCAATACACAAAGCTAACTATTACTTGTCAAACTATAACTTACAGGAAATCCACAACACGTGGAGGTATAATTTCCAAATGATCTATAATAGAAATTTATTTGTGCATAAGTTCATAAGCTTGTAAGCCTAAGCGTAAAATTAATAACCAAGGACTAGCTATAGCATCTATCTAGTCCCTTAGGGACAGCCAATGGTTTAAGATACACACTTCTCTATGAGAAGTTGTCGGTAATCCCATTGGGTGGGGTGAAAAAGGGGAGAACTACCCCTTGTTCGTAGCTCAGCCTATTGGGCTTAAGAAAAAAAAAAAACTAAAGTATCTATTTTGTTTGCTCTTCAAATCTAGCATTCATACAAGACCAGAGTAATATATCAAAAAACACAAGGCAAACAAAATATGTAGAAAAGCAAAATTGTTGAAGTAATTACTGGGTCACAATGTCTCTCAATTATAATGTAAAAAAGATGTACAAATTAGTCGTACAAAGATTCTAGATTTCAATTCTTTAGTACTTGAGTCAGGTGGAATGATCATATGAAGAGTCCTTTTGATACATGGTTCCAGACTCCCAAGCAACAAGCTAAATCCTCCACTTTTAGTTTAGGAACTTGGCTTGAAACTAGAGATGGGTCAGACAAAGATCTAGAATAGAACTAAAGGTATGGGTTTAGTCTCATCGAGTAAGTTAAGGCTTGATATTATAGCATGACTAAGACATTAAGTAATAGCTAAAATGATAGCCTCTTATTTTTATTGAATGAAAGGGACCACATTGTCATAATAAGTGAATCTATCTAAACATGTTTCAATTTGAATACATAGAGATAGTCGCAAATTCGAAGCTATTGGACTAGGGAGTGTAAGTAACTAAGTGGCCATATGTATGGAATAGGATTGATACAGCAAATCTAGATGATTTCTTAGGCAGATAAGCAACCATAAAACAAATCCCATCTACAGAACACAAATGCAGTCCAACCAAAAACCCAACATAAAAGATCATCTAAAGCCCGTAAAAGACAGTCCACAAGTGCAAAACACAAGGATAATCATCATGTTACCTCTCAAGATTAACCATTGTTCAGAGTTCAAGCAACTACACAGCAACTCATTCATTTGGAAATAATCAAACTAAAGCATACCTACATTCAAACCAAAACCCTAAAATGTGATCAAAAACCAAATTACCTGCAAGATGAACCACGCAGGCCATATTCTGAGGAGGTACAGATTTGGGAGCTAGGAAGGCAACCCTAGCATTGAGGCTTTCAGGAGGCAGAGCATTGACGAGCTGCTCGTCACAGGGGGTCCTGAAAAGACCTTCTCTGAGACAAGCATTCCTGGTCTCCCAAACCGTTTTCCAAATAGGTTGGACCAAAGTGGGAGGCCAGTTCTGGCTCTGAGCTTCCGGGAAGAGCTGATTGATAATCCTCTCCAGCATCTCAAGCTTGTGGCCACCCCATCCTCTGGAGAAAAATTGTGGGCTCAGCTTGCTCCGGTGCATGAACGCACCATACACATGGTCCAGTACATAATGGAGCATCCCAAGATTCACTGAGACCATTCTCAGAGGACTCCGCCAATTCATCCCCTCAGAATACAGTACCTCAATCGATCCCTAAATAAGTAAAAAATTCCGCGAAACAACAAGAACCCAGAAGTGAAATTGAGTCCGTAAATCTGAGAAAAGAAGATCAGGAAGAGTATTGAAAGGGGGGTGGAACGAAGAGCATTGAGATTGAAAAGATGGTGACTTTGATGAGGAAATTAGGTCGAGAGTTGTGAGAGAATCGAGGGATTGGATAATCTAAAAATACGAAGAGGAGGAGAGAGAAAGAGAGGAGGAGGAGTGACGAAAGAGATAATAAATAAATTTGAAATAAAGGAAAGAAACCAGGGGCGGAGAAATGGAGAATAAACTGGTAATGACACGCTGGAATATGCCACTCAGTATATATCCACAACTCCTGTCTATCTGGATTCTGGGCCGTCAACGGGAAATCATCCGTACATATGGACCGGGACCTGCACTACGAACTGACGACCTAGACCTAGCAATATGGGCCAGCTTATTTGTTGATCTACCGTCATTACAAAATTCTAAACTAGAGAATCAGTATATAAATTTCTTGATATCACAATGATAAGACTCAAATCACTAAAAACCTCCCCTCCGATCTTAATTAAATTAATTACTGAGGTAGCATCGGATTTCACACTAATCTCAATACTTTCTTTATTGTCATAGCTTCCACAACACAGACCTCGGACACTCTGCTCCATCCGACCCGACCTCCACCCAAACTGGTTCATGTATATCTCGGATGACCCAGCCTCCACCAGACCGTCCCTGTTGTCCACATTCAATTTCAAAGATCCCGGAGTCGGTGCTTGCTAGTGAGAAGAAACAATAAACTCCGGCAAGGCACGAGCAGAATCGACATATTTTTGGAGAAGCAGGACTTGATTCCATGTACGCAAACATATTATCAAACATGGTGAGCAGCTCCACATGACTCATCCCCCACTTCTCATTCCATATTCCATTGTTGCTGAATTTCCACAGTCCCAGCCAACATATAGTGCTCGTTTAAGGTGTTCCACCTCTCCCCGGGACTAATTAGATACCCTTGCTAGGCCCAACTTTTGCCAACAAGATAGTGCATAACTGCAGCGAAGAAGTGCATGACACTTGGTCTCTGGTTCCAATTTGCATCTTCGACATAAGGTAGGAATTGGAACTTGTTTTACTTCCAAATTGACCAAAATTGGTAAGTTGCCTGCTATGATTCTCCTATTCTTATTCTATACTTCTCATTCCATACTCCATTCTATTTTTTTTTTCTTTAAACAAAAGAATATAAGATTGTTGGTAAAACACCTCACTTTTGGAAATTTTATGTCATTGCATAAAACTTATGTGACTTTTTCAAAATACGTTGAGTTACCCTTGTCAAAACTCATACGAAATCGATTGATTTGTTTATAAAATGAATCGAAATCGATTGATTTTTAAATTTTAGTCCGATTTAATTGTAATCCTACATCAGCTGTGTATCATAAAAATCAAAAATCGCATATGTCAGTTTATAAAACTGTAGCCGACCAACTAATTTCAGTTAATGGCTCATAGTCGACAACGATTCAAAAAAATAGAGGCCCGAATTTCACTTTTAGCACAAACAAGCCTCTTGAAATTCTTGAGACTGCCATGTCGAGATTGAGCCGATTAATTTGGAATTGAACTTGCATCCTCCTAACTAATATGGCTACAATTTGATCTGATCCGACCAGCTTTCAATTAAGATTGAGTCCGATTTGTTTTTGAATTTCTGGGCTACTCGACTGTTCAGCCCGATTCCAAACGAATCATCCTTAAATCAACAATGCCCATCGATCGATCCCTCCCGTCATGATTGAGCTTTCATCTGCTTCGTTCTGTTCAATGTAGATTTCCATGGTAAACCACCCCACACCTCCACTCTTGTATTCGCCATTTCCACCGGCAACCTCTTTCGCTACTTGCTTCTGCACTGCACCGCGACCTCAATTTGGACTTCCAATCAGAGTTCGTCTTCAACCTCGTCAAGTTTGAACCAGAACTCCTGCAATGTAACCCTCTAAACTGTAAACTTATCATCAGTTTTTGATAACTTTTGTTGCACTGTCTAATATATAAGTTTGTTGGATTAATTGTTTTTAATTCTTACGATTTTGAATAAATTGAACATGCCTGTTTATTCATGTGCTGAACTCTTAGAGATCCTGCAAAATATAGTCTTTGATTATTTGTGTTTCAAATATAAGCCTACTTGATCACTAATATAACAACACCACCACCAAAAAAAACAAAAAAAAAAAAAAAACTGATTTGTGCTGGAGGAAAATGGCTAATGAGTCACTGGGATGTGGCCATTTAATTTCCCTCTTTTCATATCAAATTGAAGTTCATAAGATAAAATTGAATCTTTCACACACGCAACATAACAACATCACACTCGCACGCACACAACATATGAAAGTGTTATGAGTAGGGACTATGGACATTCCAGTATGTATTACCAGAATTTTACATGTTTTTTTTTGTTTTAGTTCTATTTAATAATAGATCACATAGATGGAAATGGATCAAATCGTGGTACTGGGACGCAAATTAAGGGATGAGCCCTTGGAAGTGTTATTCCAATACCTTCTTCCAGGCTAACAGTAAGATTGCCTTCAACTTTCCATTCAAAGCACTGAACCATAGTTGCAAGTGTTGTCTGGACGACCTGAAGTGCTAGTGAGGCACCGGGGCATCCTCTTCTTCCACTACCAAATGGTAGCATATGAAAATGTTGTCCCCTCACATCCAACTGTCTCTTATTGCGTCCCCCTTCACTTAGGAACCTCTCAGGCCTGAACTCAAGCGGGTTCTCCCAGTGTTTTGGGTCCCTGCCAATGGCCCACACGTTAACAAACAGCCTTGTCTTTGCTTGAATATCATAGCCAGCAACAGTACAGTTTTCACTTGACTCTCTCACAATTAATGGACCAGCTGGATGAAGTCTTAGTGTTTCCTTCACTATAGCTTGGAGGTAGGGAAGGTTAGTAATATCTGATTCTTCTACCAGTCTGCTCTTCCCAACTGCATTATCGATCTCATGTCTAGCTTTCTCCATAATATGTGGGTGGTTGATTAGTTCTGCCAATGCCCATTCTGTGGTCATAGCAGATGTGTCTGATCCAGCACCAAATACATCCTGTGAATTGATAATATGTCAATTGTTTTAATCCATACAATAATGAAATGATATAAATGTTAAATTACTTAATTGTGGAATCATTCAAAACTTTATTATTTTTCTGATTGAAAAAATTTCCATTTCCAAAAAATCTACCATCAATTTTATGAATGAAGTCCATGATTATTACTATTTCTATGACTATTGAGTGTCGTGCTTTCTATATTGAGAAAAATTAAGAAGAAGTTTGTTAGTATATTTCCTCTTTTATCCCTATACATATGTGATGTAACAAACTTAAGGAATACTAACTAACTTATTAAAGGACACTATTGGTAATTCACTTATTTCGGGACAAAAATACAAGTGAAACAGGACAATTATTTTTGGACGGATGGAGTAATAGTTTATGTGGATGTGCTTGTGAAAGAGATAAACTTCATACCAGAATGAAGGCCTTTATGTTTTCTTTGGTCAACTTCATCTCCGATTTCTCATCTTCTGATATATCGAGTAGAATATCTAGTAAATCCTTCATTGTGTCACCTCCATCCACTTCATTCTTCTTCCTCCTCGCTTCTTCATGCTCCTTTATGATTCTGTCCATCATTGTGTCAAATTTATCTCGAGCTTCCTTAAGCCTCTTTCCAAATCCTTGCAAATCTAAGCTCTTACAAAATCCAATGAAGTCGGACAGATTGAACTTCCCTGCGAGCTCAGAATTTCCTTGAATCAACTTTCGCACCTCATCTGCTTCGTCGTCTTCGCCAGAACACCTTTGATTCATGGTCATTCTTGATATTATGTTATTTGATACCTTCACAAGCTCTCTTCCAACATCAACTGTCTCACTTCTCTCAGCCTTTTTCTGTAGCCAATGTAATAGCCTTTTGATTTCATCACGCCTCACTGGAAGGAGCTGGTCTAATGTTCGACCACCTAGAAGTTCAGACATACAAAGTTTCTTCAGGAACTTCCAGTACGGTCCATAAGGTGCAAAGGACAGATCAACTGACCCGTATGTGAGGTAATCAATGGCGGCCATTTTTGGCCGGTTAGAGAAGGATATTTCATGGGTTTTAAGGAATTCTTTGGCCAGTTCAGGGGAGGAGGCAACAACACAAGGGACAGAGCCAAGAAAAATGTGAACCAATGGTCCATAACTGTTAGAGAGCTTGTGAAGAGCCTGATGAGGTAATGAACCAAGAAGGTGGAGGTGACCAATAATTGGTAGGGTAAGAGGGCTTGGTGGAAGACGAGCTTTGCTGTTAGTTTTGGTGAAGATGTCTCTTACCAAAATCACTGAGAGTAGCCAAATGAGGAAGAGTATAATGTAGCCTTGAATATCAGCCATGCTTGAGTTTATTTGTAAGTATGTTCTAGACGGGCTTATATAATGGGGATAGATAGTAGGTTTTGTCACCAAATTGGCTGCTTTATGCGGAGACAGAGCATCTAAACTTCACTTAGTTACTGGTTTGTGTGTGTGTGTGATTTGGATAATTTATTTGTTTATGTTGTTGATCCATTAGCCGGCTGCGGTACTAGTGGCCAACACAGATTTTCCTAGAATGTTTCAAATGTATATATTAACTAAAGAATCTTTTTGTTAAATTCTATAATATGATTTGATTTTGTCCATATGCTAATGTTAGATCCTGCATTTCTTATTTGTTGTTTTGTATTCCTTCCTAGTATCATATTGTGAATTAACTCAAGCATTTAGTATATGCCATGGCCAGCCAGGAAAGCGACTGTCTAGAACTATGATTGATCGTCTTGATGTGAAGCCAAACAAGTTGAAACAACGCCAGAACTTCTGAAGCTCATTGTTAAATGGTCTAATCAATCGTATATTCTTGCGAATGTTTAGAAAGTTTGTGGCTAATTGGCATCTATGACTCTTCAAAGTTGAAAGGATCAGCAATACTTGTAAGTCACCTAGCATCATCATTATTCCTCAACAGTTTTTCTAATGCTTATTTATTTTGGTATTCGACTTATGTGTAAAGAAGAGATGGTTTTTGAGAAAAAAAGAAACGAAACCTTTAAACTGAGGTGGGTTATAAATTAGAAATTATAAATCCAGGGGGTTATACCTGGCTTGGCAGTATAAATGACTAACTCTAGCCCATAAGAAGGCCCGCGATAGAAGGAAATTTGAACTATTCCTACTCATACAGTGGGATGGACCTTAGGCCATTGAGATTTTGGGAAAGCTTATTTTACACAGGCCTTCAAAATGAGATGGGTATACAAGTCTATGAGTCTATGCCTTGTCAAGCTGCCTGTTGCCCATGCTAAGGTCTTCCATGGTTAGGCCTCCACAGAAAAACACCATAGAATCTTAAGTTAACTATTAAAAAAAATTTGATTTACAATTGTGTTTTGTTGTTACTATTTCAAGTGTCCCATGCCTATATAGTATTGGACTTGAAGTACTCTTTGACTGTAACAAATTTGTATTCCTAGAGTTGATGTATAGGATGCATAAGATTGGAATAATGTGAACTCTTTAGTCGTTAATAAAATCTACAATCTCACCATCTCCCTAGAGTTAATGTATAGGATGCTCTGGATTGGAATATTTTAAATTATTTAGACATTAATAAAGCCAACAAATACAATTACATGAGCATTGCAACTCCATTACCTTACATGCTTGCCACACAGTTCCAAAAGCCATGGAAAACACACACACACATAACCAAAAACTAAAACAAAAGAAAAAACACCTAGTCCCTTGCAACTTATTATGAGAAGCTCTTAAAAGATGTCTTGTAATATATAGAAAGCAACTCCTTCCCAAGAATTGCTGACAAAGTTGTTCAAAATGATGGGAACGGATCGAGCCTCGGTACTGGAACACAAATTAAGGGGTTAGCCCTTGGAAGGGATATTCCTTGTCCCTCTTCCATGTCAACAGTACCACTCCCTCCACAAAGCTTCCATTCGAAACACTGTATCATAGCAGCAACACTAGTCTGCACGACATGCAGTGCTAGTGAAGTTCCGGGGCAGCTTCTCCTTCCACTCCCAAATGCCAGCATATGAAAATGCTGCCCTCTCAAGTCCACCTGTACTTCTCCAAACCTCTCTGGCTTGAACTCTAGGGGATTTTTCCAGTGCTTTGGGTCCCTCCCAATGGCCCACACATTCACAAACAGTCGGGTCTTTGCTGGAATGTCATACCCAGCAACTTTACAATCCTCTGTTGACTCTCTGACAATCAAGGGGCCTGTGGGGTGAAGCCTTAGTGTTTCCTTTATCACAGCTTGGAGATAAGGAAGGTTAGGAATATCAGTTTCCTCTACTAGTCTGCTCCTTCCCACCACTGAATCAATCTCTTGTCTTGCTTTCTCCATCACATTTTTGTTATTGATGAGCTCTGCAAGTGCCCATTCTGCTGTTGTGGATGATGTATCAGTCCCAGCCCCAAACATATTCTGTAAAATTCGCATCTTAATCAACTACATATCAATATTGTCTTGTAGCAATTTACCAAAACCTTTGGTAATGGTTCGATTATAATTTTTAAAATGGAATGAGAAGCAAGAATGAGATTGGGAATGAGGTTCTCATTCTCATTCCCATCTTCATTATCGATTCTCATTTCTCAACAAAAATTATAATTCAAATGCTACTAATTAGAATGTGCATTAGTTGAAACATATATGTAGATCTTATGGATTATATTTTTGTAAATCATTTTCAGTAATCATAATATGATAGTTAATTATGCTTATGGGGTAGCTAATGCTTTCATGCAAGTTGTTGAGTTCATTACCATAATGAAGCCCTTTATGTTTTCTCTAGTCAATCTTATCTCTGAACTTTCATCTTCAAATATATCAAGCAAAACATCAAGTGTATCCTTCACTACTGCATGTCCACCCTCTCCCTCCTCCTTCTTAGCTTTGTGCTCTTTTATGATCCTCTCCATCATATCATCAAACCTATCACGTACATCTTTGAGCCTTTTCTCAAACCCCTGCAAATCTAAATGCTTACAAAACCAAAATAAATCCGACACATTGAATTTCCCAGCAAGCTCGCACATCTCTTTCACCACATTCCTCACCTCATCAGCTTCATCTTCTTCATCAGAACACCTTCGTCCCAGTGCCATTCTTGATATTATATTATTTGCGAACCTTACCAGCTCTGCTCCAACATTAACCGACTCTCTTGCCCGGGCTTTCCTCAGTATAAGCTCTAGAAATTGCTTCGTTTCTTCATGCCTAATAGGACGGAATTGGTCTAGTGTTCGACCTCCGAGAAGTTCAGTCATGCAAAGCTTCTTGATGAACTTCCAGTAAGGTCCATAAGGGGCCATGGTGAAATCAGAGGAGCCATAGGTAAGGTAGTCAAGGTTAGCCATTTTAGGGCGGTTCAAGAAAGAACTTTCATGAGTTTTCAGGAATTCTTTTGCTATTTCTGGTGAGGAAACAATAACAGAAGGTTTAGAGCCGAAGTATAGGTGTATCAATGGCCCGTAGCTACTTGAGAGCTTGTAAAGAGCTTGGTGGGGTAAACGGCCAAGAAGATGGAGGTGTCCAATGACTGGTAGGGCTCGTGGGCTTGGTGGTAGATGAGGTTTTCTCTTGAATTTGCTTAAGATAGATTGTAAAATGATGATGGAAAGTAGACATGTGAGAAAGAGTAGGATGGAGTCTTGGAAATTAGCCATGGATGTATGTGAGGAAAAGGAACTTGCTACTATAAGACTGTATGTTATGGAAGCTCCATATATATATATATATATGGAAAAAAGAATCTCAACCATGATTTATTGGTTGAGACTCTCAGCCATTAAGTCATGGCCAATGAGATAATGTCACATCATCGATTAAGACTTATACTCAACCCAATGAATTTGTGAGCGCGGAGTTATCCGTCTGGATTCATTTTGTTTGTCTATTAATTGGCTAAGATTCATGATACTCTCTCTATATATATTAGATCCGGATCTTTACTGAAGTATATCTGAATTTTTATTAGTGTTGTTTGAATTTTAATAGTGATCATACAACAATAGGTTGATCACTTGTGAATATTAGAATAATTAAGATAGTATCAGAAATGTATAGATCATTATGTTATTTTTCGTAATGTACATGTGGTCCATTACTCATCTTTTGCTGATAAACTAAACATACATATAGTACATGTATTTGTTTTATGTTTGTAATTATTGGCATGCAAGCTCTCATCAACGAATCGCTCTCTCCCTGTCTCTGTCATCTTTCATGTCTCATCCTCCGTTGTTTTTCCGGTTGCTTTTTATATGTGCGGATAGTGATATAATTAGATAATTCATCTGAAAACTATAGAGCTTCTAATTAGAACCACAAAAGATCATGTCATCAGATTTGGGATTTGGACATTTTGCGGATGACTTTATACCATGGTTCGTACATTGTAAAGTATTTTGAAGACACAATGTATATTGTACAGTACATCTTAAGATGTGACTATAATGGATTGCTGATGGATCATTAGAAGGACCACTTGAAAACATAATTTTTGTTTATCCTCTGTCAGCCATTTGTTGAACTCTATTGAAATGGAGTCGGGTTTTATTAGTTGCAAGGACAATAATTTTTGTTTGAGAGTACTATTTTCCAAATTAAACATAATTAAATAGCAAGTTGAGGACCAGGTTGTTTGCTGGTTAAATTTATTTGTGGATTGAGATCAATAGAGTACACACAGAACTATATTAATTAGTATATATAGTACACGGAAGATTATAATTGAAGGCAAATGGTTAAATTTCTTTGAATTTTATCATAGGTCTCAAGTTCAAGCCTTTTTGTCGATGGTATGAGGTGAGTTTTAGGATGACGATCTCTTTGAAAAGTGAGAAATATTGTTATTTCGAATATGATGTCTCATTGTTTATAAAAAGAAAAATTGATTGAATTTTTTTTAACGTTCTTTTATGTCATTGGCCATGAAAAATACATGTATGTCATATGATTGTCATGACTAACCATTCATCTATATATATAATGCCATTAGCCCATTACAATGATGATTAGTTGATATAGTACTATTAATATATTTAAGTAATGATGTCACATGCATGTAAACTATGTCTAAATGATTGTACTAAAATCTTATCATAATTTTTATTATATTTGCAATAATTTACTATGACATGTGTATAGCTCCATACTACATTAGTATTTTAAAGAAATGTAATAAATTATAGACCATGTACTTACTATATATTTATCTTCTGTTTGGACTTCAGAAATTCTTTTGGAAAGGTTTTGTAATTACCTATATCATGTCTGAGCATTTGAGTGCAGATAAGGACTGAACATTGTGAGTGGTTTTGAGCTTTGTGATTACAGGAAGAGCAGCTTGGCATATAAGAGAATTTGTCTAATCTTAATAAACTAAACCTTGAACTATTCTGTTAATAAAATTATTGAACCAAAATATGCCCTCTAATTACTATACCATAAAAAAGTTTGATATAGCAAAATCATGATTCATCAGGTCTTCCAACAATTACTAAATAAAAGATTATGCGTCTCTTTTTGATATATTTAAAGAAGCACGTTAGAATTAGTTATTGTTTTGTTCATTTGTTAAGATATTTGTCTTGTAAATGAAGTGAATCTGGAGTCTCGAAAGACGATGTTGGAGCTTAATTAGTCCTGGAGGATGGAATAAGAGGCATGAGATCTTTTTTTTGGTTTCCTAGCAGCTTACACAAGGCCATGGTAACACACTTGTTAGTCAAATGTACTGAATATGGAGTCTTGAGAGACAAAGTTGGAGCTTAATTGGTCCTGGAGGGTGGAATAAGAGGCTTGGGACCTTGCATGTTCTTGGTTTCTTGGAGCTTGCACAAGGGTAGCACACTGATAATCGGAGCTCCGGATGTGTACTTAAAATACGGCCCTAGGTGTGAGAGTACAAATCTACTATGAAAAATCCGAACTACACCTTGTCATAGATGATTCTCTTTCAAGAGAATTTTAGCGATGGTGCATGTATATGTAAATTGTGAGATCCATCATCTTGCTAAAGAAGAGATCGATATTTATAGTTACGAATAATCAAGATTTTTATGTGTGTGGTTGGTTGTTGGTGTTGTGAAGTTTACTTTGGATCCCACTCGAGTGTTGGATTTCTAGTCTTTATGGTGTGCCGTTTGCGGGTGTTGAGTAAGCTTGAGAACTCCCACTTACCCTTCAAGCATTTTGGTAGTAGAGTGGAGCCCCTAAGAGAATGCACCGCATCAAGTAGCTAGTGTCCTAATGATGTAAGTTATTTTGGCATTGACCTGGTGAAGTGGAGAACCCAATGAGGATGACCTGACCAGCAAGGGAGACAGAGACGTCCCTGGTGAGGACCTTGAACCCTCTGTTGGAGGTAAAGTGTCAGACGATAATAAATGATCTCTTCTTGTGGCCTTGGAACTCTCTTATAGAGAATAAGATCAGTTGAAGACAAGTGATGAGCTCTCTTTAACGTTTTTAAACTCTTAATTATGTGATGGTTAAGTATTGAGGAGAGATGATGAACCCTTGATGAAGACCGTGCAGACGCAATTTGTTTTGGTAGCGCGACCAACAAAAACAGATCGAAAATAGTGCTGGATCGATCGATGTTGTGGCATGGTTTGAAGCTTGAGCTCACCTGACTAATTGAGCTACAGGGAATTGGTGTTGCTTAGCCCTTATTCTCCATGACACTAATAAGGTGACAATTTCTTGTGTTGAATATTGGCCCTTTTCGGGGATCTTGGCCACCTTAGTGAGGTTGGTACTTTTTTCAATATTATGTATGGTTTTCCCACGGATGTTTGTTCGGGTGGGCCTCGTGAGAGATGTATTTTCCCGAGTGACTCTATGGATTTTTTTTTGGAGATTTTCTGCAACGGTTGATCCAATCTAGTTTTCATTAATGAATGTAGCGTTTGAAATCGAGTTTGAGCGCACGGACAATTTCATAATTTCTATTTTAATGTAACTTTTTGAATAACATTAGACTAAAATAAACCATAATTTATTGTAAAGATCCCAAGTACAAAATAAGCCCACAAGGAAATTAAACGAAGAAACTTACATTTTGGTGCACATCTCTTCAACCCAAGAATAAGCTAAGAACCAAAACATTACAACACAGATACATAATTAAACAGACATTTGTAAACATAATTATATTTCAGGCAGCCACTGAAAATGGATTGAAGTGTGTTACAGGGTAACACACCAGAGGTGTAGCCATTTCTGAGGCAAATCCTGGCCCTGCCTTCAAATCAACCTCCTCTCCATCTTTCATCTCCCAATCAAAGCACTGAACCACAGCTCCCACCGCCACATGCATCACCTCCATAGCCAGCGACGCTCCCGCGCACCCTCTCCGGCCGCTCCCGAACGGCAAGAACCGGAAATTCTGGCCCTTGAACTCCATCTGGTGCTCTCCAATCCGCTCCTCCGAGCCTCCCAGGAACCTCTCCGGCACGAACTCGTCCGGATCTTTCCACGAATCCGGGTCGCGCATGACGGCGTACACGTTGACTAGAACCCGGGTTTTCGCCGTGACGAGGTAGCCGTTGATCGTGCAGTCCTCGGCGCATTCCCGGATGATCAACGGCGCTGATGGGTGGAGCCTCAGGGCTTCCCTGATGACTGCTCGGAGATATGGGAGGTTTGGAATGTCTGACTCTTTGATCAGCCTCGTGGGACCCACCACCTTGTTGATTTCCTCTCTAAGCTTGTGAAAAGCTTCTGGTCGGTTGAGGAGCTCCGCTATGGCCCACTGCATGGCGGACGATGACGTGTCCGTTCCCGCCATAAAAATGTCCTAACGTACGTAAGTTCAAATACATTATTTTAAAGATTGTAATGTAAAATTAAAAAAATTCTCTTATAGTATTAATCTAAAATAGTTCTTAAACTTTTGTCTTTCATACAAGTTTAATATTCGATTTGTCTTAAATTTAAAATAATTTTTGAACTTTTATGTTTTGATTCAGCATGGTTCCTAAACAATTTTTTTAACTCAAAATAGTTTATGCACTTTCAAATATTTATTTATTTGATTTCGTCATTAGATTTTTGATATATATTGTAAGAGTTATGATCATTTTGTACTAATACTTAAAAATTTAGAGACTAAAATATATCGAAACATGAAAACTCGAGAACAAAATGGATCTTTTACTTCCATTTTTAAAATAAAAGTTGTAGAACTTACGAGCAGGAAAGATTTGATGTCCTTTTTGGTCAGCTTCGGCTCAGCAGCTGGATCATGATATATTTCCAGTAATATATCCATAAGATCCTTCCTTTTTCCTTCAGGTTCCTCCATAGCCTTCTCTTCATGCTCCTTCATGATCCTCTCCACAATCTCATCGTACTTCATCATCGCCGCCACAAGCTTCTTTCCGGTGCCGGAGAAATCAAGAAACCTAAGAGGACCCAGCACATCGCCCACGCTGAGCCTCCCGGCAAGACTCAAACACGTCCCCACCAGCTTCTTGACCTCCTCCGCCTCGTTGTCGCTCCCGGAGCACCGCGAGCTCATCGCCATTCTGCAAATGGTGTTGTTCGTGAACGTGGTCAGCTCCAACGACAAATCCGAGGTCCCGCCTTCCTCGGCGGTCCTCATCACCGACTCCACGAGCTTCACGACCTCTTGCTCTCGCACGTCGGCGAACTTAACGGGCTGCGGGACGGAGAGGAGCCGGGTCATGCACAGCTTCTTCATGAAGCGCCAGTAGTCGCCGTACTGGGCCATGATGAATCTTGATCCTCGGTAGATGAAGTGCTCGGAGGAGCCGAACTCCGGCCGGGAGCTGAAGTTGATCTCGTGGGTTTTGAAGATTTCTCTGGCCACGGCGGCGTTAGAAGCGACGACGCATGTGGATGCGCCGAGCCGGATATGCATTAGCGGGCCGTGGAGACCAGCTAGGTTTTGGAAGGATTGGGGTAGGGCAGAGCCAAGTAAGTGGAGGGGGCCGATGATGGGGAACGCCGGCGGGGCCGGGGGG
>JAYMTA010001103.1:0-21781 GCA_036897625.1 Pelargonium cotyledonis
AAAAAGATGCACAAAATGTGATCTTATTCAGAAACTTGTTCACTAACCTTCAATAATAGTTTCATTCAGAGCCCGTTTCATCCGTTCAATAGCCTTTTCTCTTGTTGGAGCCCATACAATAAGCTACAATAAGGTACACAAGTTAATTACAATATGAAAGGTAGGGAAAGAAAGAGCTAAATTAATCAGAAGCACCACTAACAAGAGGCATGGATTTAGAGGCCAGCGATAGAAAAACGTGAACATGCAAGTACATAGTAAGAATGAAAGATCCACACAATGCATAACATTTAACATTTAGACATATCCCTGTGCAAGCAAGGATATACAGCAGGAGATATGTGATGTGCATTAAAATGAAATTCAGAAAATATAAACTGAACATAACACACAAGCAGAAAACTTTATACTTCAGTTTCACTTGCAGACCCTGACAGCCGTTTTGCTTTATATCCTTTTCTTTCCTCATTTTCTTTGTTGATATTTTATCAACAATTTAATTCACTTTGTTAATCAACAGATTAATTTGAAAACAAGCACTCGATATAACTTAACTAAGGGAGCTCCAGTGGTTAACCAACAATAAACATAAAGAGCAGGACTCGGGGGAAGAGGAGGGCCAGCCCTATTGCACCCATCAATTGACACTTCATCTCAATCAATGAACATGTTTAAATAAATTTTCTAACAATAGTATATGAAAGATCAAGCAAGGTGTGAAACACGTACACTATGAGCCATCCACCCTATCCAAACAAATTACAAAAGATCAAAACAATCCAGCAAGATTTGAGGACTTTGGTCTGAAATAATGGCCATCCTTGGTCGAGAGAAATGCATCAGTTCATCAAAATGGATATAACATTTTGTCAAATCCCCATGAAGAATTAACGAAAGTTAATACTTTTCCTTCCACTAGTACACCATGTGACTTGACAATAAAATAGATCAGACTATATAACATCTGGAGCCTAGCTAGCTGAAGCGGTGCATGATAATATGCAAGCATGAAACAGCTCATAACCCACACACAACCAAACTGCATTAGTATAAACACAATAAAAATGAAAGCACAAACCTTTCCTAGTAAGGAATCGTAGCTTGGTGGAACCACATAATCAGGATACACATGGCTATCCATTCTCACATATGGACCTCCAGATGGCAAGTATGATGTTATTCTCCCTAAGGTTCAAAGAAATCAGAATACAAGTTGTCATAGAAGTGTTAAGAGGTAAAACTTGTTTCATAATTCAACACACACCGACTGCTATTACATATACATTCAAGAAACCTTCTCTGATGACACTAAAATTATACCTGGCCCTGGTCGAAATCCCTTAAAAGCGTCTTCAGCATTAATACGACATTCAATTGAATGACCTCTAAGAACAATATCTTCCTGCAGACAAAAACACAGTGGAGAAACAGAAAATAATTACATTTTATGCATACAGAAAGTTTGAAATGTCTCTTTCCAAATACCTGATTGTACCGAAGTTTCTCCCCCATGGCTACGCGGATTTGTTCCTCAATCAAGTCAACAGAGGAAATCATTTCTGTCACAGGATGCTCAACCTAAGTTGAAAACAAGAATAGAAAAGAAATGAGAAACCAAAGTACATAGATATTCCCCTTTAATGGGCAGTTTTAAACCCACTAAATTCAATGTTCTCATATACTTAGCATTACCTGAATTCGAGTGTTCATTTCCATGAAGTAAAAGAAGCCTCTTTCATCCAAAAGGAACTCCACAGTTCCAACACCAATGTAACCTATATATGCTGCTGCTGCTACTGCTGCATCACCCATGGCTTTCCTTAACTCTGGGGTCAATGCTGGAGAAGGTGCTTCTTCTAGCAGTTTTTGGTTCCTTCTCTGTGAAACAGGTCATGCCAATAAGTAATACCTCACTTTAACAAGCCATATTTTGCAATATTTTCATTTCATTAAAAAGTTGAGAGCAAATATGGGGTTTGAATTCGTCAATGTTGAACTTCACTCCCTCTCCCATCAATGTTAAACATAAGTTGGTTAGAATCCTCTGAGTTTGTTATAACAAGAGCATACGTGCATAGAAAAAGAAAAACTAACTCTAATTAACTAATGCATAAATTATAGGATAAAAAGTACTATAATTGTGCCTAGTGACTATTAAAAAATTAGTTGCCTAGTATCAACTAAACTTTAGCGATTATAAATAAAAAAATTCTGCCTACACATCCACTAAAAGCTGGCTCCGCCACTGCATACATGTCATGTCTTATTGGGAATTTTACTTCCAAAAGGTTTCCAAACAACGATGAGATTCAGCAAGAACCAACGAGAATATCCTCTCCTGGACTATCTTAAGTTCCTTTAATGACCTATTACTTGTTCATAGTACAAAACAAAATTGGAACTGATTTTTTTTCAAGGAAATATTAATTACATTCAGATTAATGGCGAATTACAAACTCCAATAGGAACAAGCCTGACATATAACCAAATACCCTAACATGAGTCCAAGAACTCAAATGTTTAGAAGAATGACCAACTGTCATATAATTGGTTAAAATCTTAAGTGCAACAGCCTTTGTTCTCTTCAAGCACATAAAAATAGCCCAACACATCTATGCTAAGTTTATCAGTTATTGCAAAGACATAGGCTGCACTACAGAATGTTGATTGAGCAGAAATTATGCTCTTGATTTCATGAGTTAATATTACACAGCAGTGAAGAATTAATTTCAAGTGGTTTTCTTTTGTTTTACCAGATAAAACTGTCAACAACTATGCACAAAAATGATTTTTCATTGACAAATTTAGGAAACACCGAGACCCAGAGAAACAGTTTCATCAAGTGATAATGCATGAGAGAGAACTGACAGTACCTGGATGCTGCAATCACGCTCTCCAAAGTGAACAACATTACCATACTTATCGGCAAGAACCTGCAAACCCAAGTGGAATGCAAGAGGTTATGCATACAGATATATGTAAAAGACATATATGTAGTACCAATTTGAATATGCAACACGATTTGCGACATTATTTATCATTTCAAAAAATATATATATACAACATGATACGTTAGGCACACTAGATTTTATAATTAAAAATATAGATTTAGTATTTAACAAATTATATGTATTAGTACTTTATAGCTGTGGTAAATATAATTTAAAATTAACATCATAAAAGTAAACAAGTTGATATCGAACAAGCAATCAACATGATAAATGACACATAACAAACAATCAACTTTATTTTCAACTTGAGGTTTTTACTTGTAACTCAATACAAACTAAAAACATTAGCTTCAGTTTTATAAGTAAACCAAGTCATTACAGCCCATAACGACAACGGTGAAGAGGAGGGGAGTGAGCAATGTATTCAGCAATTTTTTTATTTTTTGTAGGTTTTATACTATAAAACTCATTACAAACTATACTTTTTCATTGAAAAAATAAAACATTACGTGTTGGGACATGTAAGGAGTGTGTTGGAAGCCTGTCCAATTTATTTTTTTATTATTAACTGATTCACCTGTGTTGATAAAAAATTAAAAATTAAAAATAAAATTTAAATTTAAATTTAAAAAAAAAAAAAAAAAACTGATTCATGTGTCAGACGCTGATTCACTTCTTGGAGAGAGTTTCTAGATAGATGTAGCAACATTTATCATTTTATACATGTCAATTACTTTTCAGCTTTCACTTCTTCTTTTCTTTTTAAATCCTTTTACAAAATTCCGTATAAAATCATCAAGATCAAGCTGCACAAAGATCGTCAACATCATGGACAAGATTAATACTCATAATACAATTACAGACAGGGTTCTGATTCCCTGTGATAGATTCTGCCTTGTGCAAGATCCTACCTGCCTTGGTGGTTCTAACTGTGTAAGATTGATTCCTAAACAAACCAGTTATCAGAACAAATTACTCCCTTTAGGTGGAATAAAAATAAACCAGTTTAAGATCAATTAAGTATTCAACAGTTTTCCCATGCTCAAGTTTCCAATTAAAATCCATTTGGCTAAAACATCAGAAATACCATCAGACATCAGTTTCATATATAGGCTTTCTGTCACACTTCCATTATCGTTAATAAAGCTCTAAGGTTAAATTTTCTTTTAACACACTTTTTCAGTGACTAAAAGTAAAAGAAAACATACATTACCTGGAACTCTATGTGCCTTGGATTTTGAATGTACTTTTCTAGATAAACCCCATCATTCCCAAATGCAGCTCCAGCCTCACTCTTGGCTTGCTGCGAACATTTAAGTCAAACCAAACTCAGTTGGAGGAAGGGTCAGCTAAAACAGCTCATTCAAAACTCTAGATAGTGTATACTCGTGCAATCTGATCTGGTTTGCAAAAGGTTGTTTGGAACATATGTGATTGGTACAATGAAGCTAATATGAAATATAATTAAAGGGAAACAAGGGTAGAGGAAGCCTATAATGTAAAAAACTACTTCACTCCACAAAAGACTCGAGGAGATATATCAGTTTGTAAGACATATCACATATCTCAAGATCTCATACAGAGGAGCATCAATCTACACACACAGTAGCTTGAAAAAGTAAGTGAAAGTACCTGTAACAATTTCACAAACTCATCAGGTTCTTTAGCAAGACGCATTCCACGTCCTCCACCACCTGCTGTTGCCTTCAAAGCATACAATATTTGTCAGCTCACATAACTTTCAATGAAATTTACAAATAAAGGTTAGTAGAACCGAACTGTAAGGATGATCCTGTTCAGAACTAAGAAAAAAAAAATCCAGGTAGTAATTTGGTAAAGGTCAGTAATAACCACAACTAGAATGAACTAATAAGACAAAAGATTCACCTTGATCATAACAGGATATCCAATCTCCTCAGCGAGTTGTATTCCTTCTTCTGGGCTCTAAAGGAACATAAAAGATCAAAACTGAACATAAATACTCGATAAAACTACTAGCTTGTCGAGAAATTTGCATCACAATGTCAATACCTGTAAAAGTCCATCACTTCCAGGAACAGTTGGAACACCAGCAGTCTTCATTGTTTCTCTGGCAGTTGATTTGTCACCCATAACACGGATACTGTCAGGCTGCAAAAAATATTTTCAAGTTCAAAATTGTACTCATCACATCACTATAACAAAGCACTTTTATTGATATCAATCTAAGATAAAGATTATCATGAGCTGTTAATAAGAACTATTAGAGCAGTATAAACCGTTAAGAGAAATCTTTGCAATTCTCAATTAACTGGAATATTTACATGTGGCCATTTATGTTGCACTAAAAGCAATCCGATATGTTTATTTTTTAAAATATAAAAAATAACTATTTTCAAAAGTATGAAATATTAGAACTTTCACAATAAATCATACACTTCCGCTTCCTTTCTGTGTTACATTTAGTTCATCAAATATAATAACTTATTTGAAGGTTTTAAAAGATCCTTTAACTTCTTTTTTTTTTTTTCAAAACCGAACTAGTTGAGTTAGTGGTTGAAGAAAAAACAGAGGGTAAAAATGGCAGTAGCATTGCTTAGACAGACAGGGTAAAAGGATCCATAAGAAAAAAGGTGGATGTCTCCGATTTATGGACATGTACCACCATCACTGCATGAGGGGCTGGAAGAAGGCAACCAACAGTTTGCCAGAAAAATGGAAGAGCAGTGTCTGGATGAGAATGAGACAAAGCTAAAAGATATCTTAATTTTGCAGGCAATTCGTGTGTCCCTTGTGTGTCATATTATGCATGGCCGGTTTTTATTTTTAATTTTTAAAAAATTAATATAATGAAATCCGTGTGTCGCAGACATTTTCTATGTGTCTCCGTGTCCGATTCGCTTGTGGGACACCAACACTCTGTTGGAGGAGCAGTTACATTACATCTACCTTACAGGCAAATGCCACAAGAAATATACTTCAAATTCACAGAGGAAAATCACTTCAATGGAAAAGAAAAATTATGTTGCAAGTGCTTACATTAGGCCCAATAAAGTTAATTTTATGTAATCTGCACATATCAACGAAAGCCGCATTCTCAGAAAGGAAACCATAACCCGGATGCAGCATGGTACATTGACGGCTGATAGCGGCAGATAGAACATTTGGAACCAATAGGTAACTGCCAAAAGACAAACAGAAGTGCAAATTATATTTATTATCCAAAAGAAACTCATACAGGAATCCTTAAAAAATAAAACACAAGTAACAAAACACAGAAGAAAAAAGCTCTGCATGAGTAGGAAAACTAAATAAAAACTGTGCATATCTGAAAATGAAATGAACAAGAGATTACAGAAATTAGGTCTTTCTTAAATCAGGTGTAATATGCTTGTTACAGTGAATTAGCAATTAAGAAGAAATAATTGAAGAATGTACAAAAATTCAGGAACATTTAAACAGAAAATGAGTACTTTACTATAAATGGATCGAAGCGCTGACTTACTCCAATGACAACAAAAGTCAATAGTATGTTCATTGTTCTATTTTCTATAGAACTGTTTTATAATGTTCACAGAATCAGAATTAAGAACCAACAATAGACAGCATACACTCTGAGAAGTCTGGTACTCCACTTCTTGAACTTGAATAGACATCATACATAGCTAAAAAAAAAATAGCAGCTTTATATTTGAGTAGAATCTAAAAAAATTGTTCCCTAGTATAGTGGCTGCTTTCCCATGGAAGCACTTTTGAAAATTTAGGTCCATCCTCCAAGAAAGAGGGAGTTAGGAGGCATATCTGTAATAAGTAGGTACCTTTGTTCCTCAGCTCTTCTTATAACTAAAATAAAATGTACTTAGAAATAAGCAAGGGAAGATGACTAACAAATGATGTAATCAGATAGAGATATACACAATGAACAATAATAGTAGTGATCACAATGGCAAGTATTAAGTACAATATAGCAAAGCGACAATATTTAGCTCGGATAGTTAGGCATTTGCACTTAAGAAGTCTATAAATCCTTTTAACCATCATCATATTAATAGTATAAACCGTACAAGGGGAAAATCACTACTCACGACTGGCTGCTAGGTGCTTCACCAATGCAAACTGACTCATCAGCCAATTTCACATGAAGTGCGTCCTTGTCTATAGTTGAGTAAACAGCAACACAAGGTATACCCATCTCGTGAGCAGTTCGAATAACCCGAACAGCTATTTCTCCTCTATTTGCCACCAGAATCTTCTCAGCACTGCACGTAACATTGAGAGCTCCCACATGCTTTCTAGGTTCATGCTTACCTTGAATAAACTGAGTTCTTTGCCTAGGAAAGGTCACACTCTTTCCTACAGTAAGACTACATTGGGAATTCTTGATTCCTCTTGTGTCTCCAAAGAATAAACCCTTGAGTGGTAAACAAACACAAGAAAAGATATTTACACCTTTAGATAAACCTTAAACCATCATAAGAATAGTAATGAAATGAGAAGCTGAAATATTTTGGTAAAGCATAAACAAGCTACAGATTACACCAGATCGAAATGTTAATGACGCGGTTCATTGAAAATCGCAATATTATGAAACAAATCTCTGACATCAATGACGCTTAATCACATTTTAGAGTTAACCTGTTTCATTGTACATCAGTGCATGAAGGCTGAGTAAAGGTAAAACTGAAACAAGTTGTTCTGAATAATAATCCCTCCGTCTCAAAATAAGTGTTTTGCTTTCTATTTTGAGAAAACTTAAGGAGAAGTTAGTTAGTGTTGTATATTTCATCTTCTATCCCGGTGCACATGTATTGTAACAAACTTAAAAGGAACAGAACACTAAGAAAAAGAAGAAATTAGACACTCATTTAGGGGTAGATGGATTATCAAAACTACAATAATTTAGTTTTCAGTTCTTCCTTCAATATTCCTAACAAACAACAGTACAAAAGTTTCAAGGTTAAAGATAGCAGAAAATTCAGCTCATTCCATCATCATATCATTATCACTCAATACAGCTTCCAACTAGAGGACTCACTCAGCAGCAAACTCTATCTGCCCAGCACATAAAATAAGACCCTGTTAACTAATTGTCACTTTAATCCGAACCCAAGACTTATTTAATCAAAATTCATGTCCAGTAGATAAAAAAAAATACCCAAAATTTGCCTTTCTCTGTTCCACAAAGTAAATTAGCCACTGAGTGTAGAGACAAACTTCCAAAACTGATAAATCAACTGCATCTAATCTAATACAACGAAGCTGGGCAAGCAAAGCATACCCATTTTGAGAGTTTTGGCTTCCAAACTCATTATACAGTAAAAAATTAGACACCATAGCAAACCATTATTCCATGATAGGTGCAATGAATTACAGAGAAAGACTCAATTACAACCCATTTCACTACTCTCTCCCAGAACCAAATCCAACACTCAGACGCCAACAAATGTCCATTGCAACACAGCAGACACTAAAACGACAAGTCAAAATTCGAGTCAGAGATCTACAAGTGACCCTTTCGGCTAATTAGTTATCTGGACAGAACCCAGAATTCAAAACCAAAAATGAATTTGAGAAAAGCAACACAACAGAAGAAGAAAGAGAGCATAACAGAGTGAAAGTAAGTTACAGGTGGAGGAGCAGAGGCAATGGATTTACAGAGAGGCAATGTGGCTTCCATCCTCGAGAATCAGAAGAGCTGCAATAAAGAAACCGGTTTTAAGTTGAATCAGTGGAGCAAGAAGAAGAAGAAGAAGAAGATCTGTGAAGTGAGGAGTGAAGAGTGTAGAGAGGTAAATACCTGTAGAGCGAGATACCGAAAATGGCGGTAAGGGTACAAAAAAACGAGAGATTGATGAAGAAAAAGAGTGTGGGAGTGAAAAATGATGAGATTTGGAGAGAGAGAAGAGAAGGTGGCGATGAGAACGAGGACGCTCAGAAATTAATTGCTCCGCCTAATTTGGTTGTGTTGTGTAGTGAACAACTCAGCTGCTTTTCTTTTCTCTTTCTCCAACTCTCCAATCATAGTTTGACACCTCAGCACATAGAGGGTGAACTTTTCTTGTTTCCATATTAGGGCTTGTTTGTAACACTGCTCAAAAACCAAAAATAGTTCAAAATAACTTTTAAAAACAATCATATTTGCTAATAAAATTTTATAGAAGCAAATAAAAGTGCTTTTGCGTTCTAAAACAAAAGCAAGCAATATTTGAATTTTTATATAAATGTTATAAGTAAAATAACAAAAATGTGCATACATATAAATATTAATGTACAACATTTGCACTAAAAATATTAATTTTTTTTTAAATAATCAATCGAAACGTTTTTATAAGAACAACCAACCTTTGTTCTATATAGGTCAACTTTTATTTTCTAAATGTCAAGTTTTTTCTAATAACTATCAACCTATATACTAAAAAGTTCAACATTTTCTATTAAGAAGAACAATATAGACAACCAACATGTCAAAAGTGGGAGCATATATGAAATACAAAATTATTATCTTTCTGTTTTTGCTTCTGTGTCAAACAGACGCAAAAAAAAATTGTTTCTCCAAAAATAACAATTACTACAGAAGCTGTCCAAAAGCTCTCAATAAGCAAACACAACAATCAAATTTTGTCCTTGCAGAAATCTTACGTGGCAAACAATAAATGAACTTGTCAGAGTTAAAAGCCTTCTAGTAGTATTACCAAACAAGCCCTTAATTTTGGATTAGATGAAAATGTTACTTCAATTACACAAATTCCCGGTCACTCTTGAGCATTTATAGAGGTGCCAGCAAACTATACTCGAATTTTTGTACATTTGTATAATTTTTAGTTGGTTAGGTATTTTGGGATTTGAGTCGGGTGGTTATAGTTGGCATATTCGCATTGAATTGACTTGCTTGCGGATTACCCTAATTTATATACGGATGAGATTATCTTTTGTAAATTCACATTTTGAAAGGCACTAAAAATTTTAATTCTTTTTTATTTGTATGATGCACGCTCGCACAATGAGACTATCTCCATCTTAATCTTGTTTTCATTCACGTTCTCAACTCGTTCTTGTTAAGCGCTCATCCAACACCATCGTTGTTGCACCCAACCGCCAAGACTACGTCGGCTATCCTCCTGACGTCCTGCCTTGTCGTCAAATTAGTTCAGATTCCAACACCAAGTTTACCGCAACAAGTTCACCAAAATAGATTCGTTCTGCCTTTTATGTATTCTTTTTTATAGCATTTGCCTTTCTTCTCTGATGATGGGTTTGATTTCAATATATTGTCAAGGGTTAGCTATAGGTCGACCTAGAGCACCAGCAATGTAATGTTGAAAATATATTAATTTGTAATTTCAAATTTCAACATTGAATATGTTTTAATTTGTAAACACTATGAGTAAAATGTATATCAGTTGACTAATATAACTTTATATCAGTTGCGATTTAACAAAGCCAATAAGGTGATGACACCTCATTTAAAATCACTTATACCCACCCAAGTGAATTTGTGGGAGCGGAGCGACCCGTCCGAATCCATAATTTTAAATGAGGTATCATAATCTCATTAATGCAACTGATACAAAATTATATCAGTCAACTGATACTTATATTACTCTTTTACAATTCATTCTTATATGGTATATGTAGGATAATTTATGTGGGCCAATAAATTGGAGCCTAACATAATCACAAGAAAATCAATAAAAGGAACCTTGGTTCTGCATGAGAGTAAGTATAATTATAACACCGAAAAGGAAGATGAGGGTTCAATACAAAAACATAATACTTCTTCCGTTCCAAAATGAGGGTCTTGTTTTCATTTTTCTGTAAAAATTAAGAATTACAAAATAATTTAGTGTATTTTTAATATTACCCTCACTTTCCCACTTACACCTCATGTGCAAATTCACATGTGCATAAGTGATAAGGGTAATATAAGAAAAACAACAATATAATAACCTAAAAATACAAACAAAACACTTATTTTGGAACAAAAAATTTAGATAAACAGGACACTCATTTTGGGACGGAGGGTGTAATTCATCAAAATCGCCAACATCTTCAAAATTTCTTTACAATCTTTCTTCATCTTCTTCATGCCTAAATTTCTTTACAAAGGAAACTGAAATTTGGACGGGCTGTGGTTGAGTGGTTTATAAAAAAGGAAAGCTTAACTGTTAATTCATGGTACAACTACAAGATGTCTCTCTCTTGTGGCCCCGAGGCATTTGCTAATGTGAAAGAGATTGCACTATTCTATGGTCGGCTTTAGCTCCACAGTATGTGATGAACTGCACACCGCTATTTTACAAATACAGGGAATTCGCAAACATTATACCTCGCCGAAGGCTTTCACTGGCAGATGCAAATTTGGTCTCCAAATCGACTTCCCCCACAGCATGGGCAGCAGCTCGCAACTGGATAATAGAGCAATACATCAACCAACAAGTTAGCATGCAATACAGATATATACATGGAAAATAATTATACATATTTTTTTTATCATGTTTCTATTTTGCTACATTGAGAACACTAATTTTTTTAGTATTAATTGTCACATGACTTGATAAAAGTCACAAACAAATTGGAGCTACCTGATTCAAAAATTCATCAAGTCTTCTTGCACTTCTGATGATACTACCCTCAAATATATCAGTCATTTGTATAACTTCTGCAAAATTTGCTCCCTAGGCGAAGAAATATAATAAAGCAAATGTAATCAGTGAGGAAAGTAAAATTAAATCTAAAATATAAAAATGATTTAGTACTAAATACAATAACCAAATATAATCCCATTTAAACAATGTAGAAACTTCCATAATTGAAGCCTGCTCAGACTAGTATAACAAGAAAAGGAAGAAGATAAAAAAATCATGATTGAAGTGATTAACAATAATTCCCTCAAATACCAAACACCAATTTATTAATTTGGAGCGTATGCAACACCCATAAATCAGATTTGGAAATTTAGTGACATAATGCAATAGTCGTGTATGTATGCAAATGCCTACGTAATCCACTAAAAAGTAAACTTCCTCACTATGCTCAAGAAATATAGCATGCACAAATCATGTGTGCGCAGGTAAAACATGATAGGGAAGCAACTATGAAGAAATAATATAAGTGGCTTACCTTTGACCAACAGTAAATCACATCCATCAAATACGGCCGCACTGTTGATTCAACATACTCATCCACATTTACCTCCAATTTGCATTCGTGTTGTATCTGCAAACACTTATAACAGTTTCTGTCAATAAAATGCAAATAAGAATGGAAAGCAAATTATACTATAAAATACCTCTGCTATTCTTCTTGCACTGTCTTGGAGTTGTTGTAATGGCCTAGCAAGCTCTGTTCTCAAATGAATCTGCTCACTTGATTTATCTCCTGGAATGAAACAACTTGCAAGAGCCGCAATTTGGTGATGATCAAGCTCATTGAATGTACCTAACAAAAAACTCAGACAGGTCAACACAAAAGGTAGAGACAGCATTAGCAATAGCAATAGCAACAGCACAAGTTTCGGACTAACTTCGTGAACCCATCAGGGTCAGTGCCTAAAATAAAAATCACGGAGCCATCCATCAATAATACTCCCTCCGTCCCAAAATTAGCGTCTTGTTTCAGTTTTTAGGAAGTTAGTTATGTGTGAATTACCAATAGTATCTCCATAATAAGTTAGTTATGCTTGAATTACCAATAATATCCCCATAATAAGTCAGCATCCTTAAGTTTGTTACAACACATGTTCATGGGGCTACAAGAGGAAATATGCATCATTAACTAACAAAATTGAAATCAAGACACTCATTTTGGGAAGGAGATAGTAAAGAAACTTTGTGCCAAAATAAGCCCAACAATTTGACCAAATAATTTCTAGGCACTCGGTAGCCTCATGCCAGACATAATAACTTTACATATCTAGATTGTATTTGAGTTGATGTGTATGCAAAAAATTAAGTCTTTAGCCTATTAGTTTGGAGTTGGAACAGAAAGGATTTATATATAATTCTTTATAAATCAAAGTTACCCTATTAACCTGCTTCCTAAGCCTAGATTGACTAATAATCATATATGTCGCCTAAAGTGATGTAAAATTCTGTAGAACACAAAAAGAGCAAGGCTCTTATAATCACCATTAAACATCAGCTCAGTAACAAGAAGTTCATCTCCCGTGTCTATCAAGCAGGCAGCCCGTCCCTTTAACTGGACAACACCATCCCCATCAATGTGGCCAAGCTTTTTTAAAACCCGTGAACGGTTCTTAAGTTCATCTCGGAACTTTTGAAGCTGCAAAAAAAATATAATTTAATTAACAAAACCAAGTTGCAAATACTAGGCTGTAGCAACCAGAACCAATTTTTGCCACAAACCCAAAAATAAAAGCATTTTCATGAACATCATATTTCAGACCGCATGCATGATGCATAGAATTCAAGTCGACATTTTGCAAACATGGGAAAAGTTATATCCTAGGTTGCATACAAATAAAAATGTGAAGAGAAAATGAAGCATGCTTGTGATTCCCAAGACAATTTAGAGTCCAAAGACCAAACCCAACAGGATGTGCAATAGTAGAATACATACACGACATGCTAATTTGAAATGCAGTTGAGCATAAGTGTCCTGCATACTGCTCAATTAGTCATATCTAGTGAAGTTAGACATTAATGAAGGGAAATACCTGGGAATCACGCATTTTTGACTTAAGTTGTTGAATCTCGTGATTCACCTCTGCTTTTCTTTCAAATGATTTAATTTGATGCTCATTTTGTGACTGCATAAACGATATAGAGCGAAGTGTAATAGTTAAGAAAACTGCTAACAGTAAATAGAGACGTATAACTAATTAACTATCATTAAAATAAAAACCTTATGAAGTGGATGGGCAAATAACTTCCGTTCAAGTTCCTCAATTTGGTTCACCAAATCAACAATTTCTGGATCTTCAATGCCCATGTCCTGCATATTAAAAGAAACAACACAATCACAATCTTAAAATTATGTGATCAAGTTAACCCAGATTCCTCTCAGCCTCACTAGCTAGTGTTTCAATATAATATTAATCCAAGCATTTTTTTTTCAGCATACTTTCAACACACCTTGAGATGATTTTTATGAAGAAAATAAAATAAAGAAAAATAAACAGTGAAGGCCAGAATCAAGTATGTTAAGGGACAAGCGGTCAAAGTTAGAAGCTCCTAACACAATACCAGAAGATGCGACATTGAATGGATTAAATTGGTGAAACAATGTAAGAAGGTTCTGATATTGACATCTTTGATAACAATAAAATACATATATGACTCAATAAGAATGCAGCTATATGATTCTAAAATAAATTTGGAAAGTTGACATGAATATGATGCCTCATCAAATAACTGTCATAACAAAATGGTATATGACATCCCTCATTTCGATGCTTCATGTACTAAAAATACCGAGTTTCTCTCAGTTTTTTGTCCAACGTAAAAAGAAGTCAAGTTAATAATATCTGAACACTGCCAATAATTACCTTCACAGGATTAAGCTTCGGAAGGCCTTGAGGAAAACGAGTGCCCAGCTCCTGGACTGCAAGCAATATACTCTGCCTTGCTTCTGATGGTCGAAGATCAGAAGGAACGGATATTCTTAGTTTGCTTAGGGCAGAAATCAGAGACAACTGAACAGGAACCTAATTTATATGGAAATGGGAGTCAAAACCTTCACAAGATCAATTCAACAAGACTACTGAGCAGCTTCATGTATATCAACTTACCACATGCATTTCACCCTTCTCTCCAGGACGAGGAGGACATGGTTTTGGTCGTGAACTATTTTCGCTAGACCCAGGTGAGCAATGAAGTAATGTATCCACTATATAACCACCGCCACGTGATGACAAACCCGTAGAGGGCTTCTTAACAACATTAACAACAACTCCCCAACCCCAGTCTGTTCCCCCTTCCCTTACCTTGACCTGCAATACAAAGAAGCATTCTTGAAAAAGTTGAAGTTGAAGGTTAACCAGCATAATTAGAAATTATATACAAACATCCAAGTTCGAGAAGCAATAAGGGTAAGGAAGCGACTTCCTAAGACAGTGTGCACAACATAGTAGCAGTTTCACAGTTTTACTCAGAATCTAAACATTGCATGGCGAATCTCAACAACATCAAGCATAAAATATTTCCTAGTATAATAAAGTAGCAGTATCACAGTTATACTCAGAATCTAAACATTGAATAGTAAATCTCAACAAACATCAATGCTAACACAAAATGATCAGGCACAAGGACTGAGAAAAAAAGGTTAGAAATGCTACATCATTAAATTTTAAGACTAACAAAATGATGTAAATGATTTATGTTGTAAGAAACTACAAAGTACATTTCATGCACATACCAGTCTACCAGGAAGAAGAAAATAAAGAGCTCTTTCAGGCCTTGTTATTTCTAACATCATCTTCTTCTCAAGTTCGGCTATTTCAAGTTTGAGTGTATGATACTCAGCAACTTCAGCCTATAGATAAAACGAGGAGAAAAAAAATAGGTGATATATATCAGTCCATACATTAAAATATAATAATAATAATTATTATTATAAATATATAAATAAAGGAAAGCGAAGGATCCAAAGGGAAAAACTACCTCCCCTGAAGCATCAAGCATGGCAGCTTCCTGTTCCAGCTTGGTGACCTTTTTCCCAATGTCAGGTAAAGCCTGATCGAGAATACCCACAAGTGTTAAATAATTAAGCAAACAAATGATGGAAAAAAGAAGAAGTGATTTTATCAGCTCAAACCTTCTCATACTGAAATTGGTGGAATGAATTCCTTATCACATGTTCAGCAGTGAACTGACCTTCCGAACGGCTCATTAAATTCAAAATTGAATAGTAGCTCAGTCTGAAAGTACTAACTAAAGGTGCTGGTTTACCCAAAACCATGTCCTTGAGTGTGTTCATCTCCATCTTTAACAAGGAAAAAAAGAAGTGAAGATCATATTCTCATACACTCACTTGATGTGAAAAAGATAACTTAACGAGTCAAACTAACAGATCTCCGTCCCCAATAAAATATAATACAGAAAGAGTGATAAAACTACCAAATTTCATAGAACAAAAAGAAAAAATGTCCAGCCATAAAATCACCTGCTCATCAATCATGATGATACAAATACCACGCTCATCTTTTCCACGACGCCCAGCCCTTCCACTCATCTACAACAAAAAGAAATCGATCATCAAAATATCCAGCTAGCCATATAACATAACAAAATTCCAGACACATATAAAATGCCTAAAAAGTCCCAAGAAAAAAAAAAAACACTTCACTTACCTGGATATACTCACCGGATCCAATGTAGCGATGACTATCACCATCCCACTTCTTAACAGCTGTGAAGACAACAGTTTTTGCGGGCATGTTTAAGCCCATAGCAAACTGACACAAAGAAAAGCTATTATTAAACATACAATATTAACACGAAAACTATCAATTAAACGAATGTTTTTATATTGTATTTATTTGGGAGAGCCAGAGAGGGATAACTCTGCCCGTGCTCTTGTAATACGGCTGGTTCCAAGCTCGAAAAAGGAGGAGCCTAGTAAAACTTGTCAAACCTTATTTGAAAGAGGGCTTAGATCAAAAGAAAAAGAAGCATCAAATACACTGAATGAATGCAAAGAATCTTACAGTTTCTGTGGCAAACAGGGCCTTTACTAGGCCTTCCTGGAATAGAAGCTCTACCAATTCCTTGATAACAGGAAGAAGGCCAGAATGATGGACAGCAATGCCTCGCTGAAGTAGCGGTAGCATCAACTCAATAGCAGGTAAGTCTCTATCTTCCTCATTCAAGCAGAGTATTGCATTACGAAAAACTTGCTCCACGTCATCTTTTTCCTCTTGAGTGTTAAAATCAAGCTTGGACATGGACATAGCATGCTGTTCACACTCTCTTCTACTGAAGCTGAAAATGATAACTGGCTGAAATTTTCGTTCCATAATCATCTGAAATGAAAGAAATATTCCGACTAAATCAGCAAGCATGCACAACCTTTACCATCCGAAGCACAAGGCTGGAAAGAGACGGAAAGAGAAAGAAAGAAAAACTATTTCAAAAGAGACAGTGCCATAAGAATTGAATGTGAATTTCAAAGTTAATAATATTTAAGTCACATAAGATTGTCAAGAGTCCACGGTCAGAAATTTGATTACAAGACCTTGAACGCAGCGGTCCACATTGTGTCCTCTTGGTACATCAAATATTATTTATATGAAATGTATTGATTGAAAAATACATGAGAGAGAATTTAGAACTAGCTGAACACCCATTTGGCATACAAAAGCTTAAAACACCCATCATCAAATTCCATTAAAGCATTGATATTGATACTGCAATTGACAGAGAAATATGGAGATCTCACCTTCACAATTTTGTAAATATCAGAACCCCCTGAAGCGTTCCCTCCTTTTGCGATTCTCCCACTTCCTTTGCCATTTGAATTTCTGTTCCCATCACCCAATTTCTGCTTTAAAAAAGTATCATGCAGCTTCACAAAATTATCCTCCCTGAACTGCTCATTCTCATCAACTACAAGGTACAAGCCACTTCCGCCTACAGGAAATACATAATGTTGAAGAGGAGTTGGTCGGAAGTCTGTATACACCACATGGCATGGTTGTTTGTGGATATTACATATCCACTCTGCAAACTCAGTGGCATTGGACATTGTAGCTGAAAGGAAAACCATTTTGATAGCTGGTGGCAAAAATATTATACTCTCTTCCCAAACAACTCCTCTTTCACGATCTTTCATATAATGAATTTCATCAAAGATAACCCATGCAACTTCCTTCAAAACCTCGGAGCCCCTGTAAAGCATTCCCCTAAGAATCTCTGTTGTCATGACCAAACAACTAGCATTAGGGGATAGAGTAACATCACCAGTCATCAAACCGACATCTTTGAACTCATGACTCAGCTCTCTATACTTCTGGTTGCTCAAAGCTTTCAAAGGTGACGTATATATAACTCTCTGCTTCTCTCTAAAAGCCATTGCAATTGCATACTCAGCCACAGCAGTTTTACCAGCTGACGTATGCGCTGAGACCAACACTGACTCATTTCTTTCCAAGCAAGCCACCGACACCTGCTGAAATGGATCAAGTGTAAAAGAATAGGTCTTGGCCATCTCCCCAGAGTAGTCTGGATTAGCGAGAGTGCCATAAATCGACTCATCATTAGTTGAAGTATACCCACTTGGAACCGCAACCTCGTGCACACAGGTCCGTGTCAGACTCCGGCGCTTCATGGTGGGTTCCTCATGGTTTTTCTTGGGGGTCTCTGTGGCATCAGTATTCCGGCGCTTCACAGAAGTTTCTTCTTGCTTGGGAGCCTCACCCACCTCAGAATCTTCAAGTTCTTTTCGTTTCCCAAGCGATGGAGAGCCTTCCATTATCTATTTCAATTCAACAAAATCCTCCAAAAACTATTATGCTGCTTTAACAGATACATTAGACCAAAATATAACAAATTATAACCAAAACAATATAACAAAAAGGTGAAGAACAATAATTGAAACACTAAACTGAATACAACAAGCAGAGAATCACCCGGGACAAAACATTCTCTAACGGTCAATTTGGTTGTCAAGAAAATGGGAGGAAGATTAAGCATTGTTAGATACAGAAGAAAAACAAAAGCAAAGTTTAAACAGGTAATGGCACTGAAAGAAACAAAAAAGCTTATGATTGAGCATTGCATGTTTCTGTACGGAAACCTAGGAAGTGCTTTCTAGCCCTACCATTTACATACACAAATACGAATACATGTGGCTGTGAGCTTGAATGCTTACCTGCAATGGCGAGAATGAGACGATAGTGTGTGCAGCGCAGATCAAAATTTGGGAGAAATTTGAAATATCAGATCAAAAACCAAACCCTAATGGCTAATATGGCGGGCTTTGGCTGCGTGTGATTTGACGAGAAGACGACGATCCGACGTTAAGGCTTGAACAGCCTCTGTGTTTCGGCTGCGTATGCTCTAAATGGGCCTACAAGTTGGCCCAAATTCAATTCTACACCAATATCTGGAAGGCCCACCAGGCTCAGGCCTAACGGGCCAGATATAAATATTATTTGAGATAGTCTCACAAGGAGGCAAAAAATCTAAGTAACTTGTGAGTCACTTGATTTATATTCTAATCCATAAATAAAAATTTGACACAGCTAAACTAAGTCACGTTGACTAAAATATTTTAAATAATCAAAACCGTAGGCATTGGATCATTCCCATCAGACAACTGGAGCAGGCAAAACGGACCCGATCCACTGGGTACTCGAAACCCAACATGTCTTTAGCGCGTTTGAGTATGATTTACCAACCCTAAAAACAGGCCGAATTCGAGAATGCGCACAAAAAACAACAAAAAAAAAAAAACAAAGTGTTTTATGCATAAAATCCGACCCTAACACCTATAGATTTAAGACAGGGTCAGCGTTCACCAACATGAACTCATTTCGACCCGAACTTTTGTCACCTCTACTAAGTCTATCCCATTTTTCTTGTTTACCATGGTATGTTGGGCCACGCAGTTGATGCGCTTTGAATTCTCTTTGAGATCGCAAGTTCGAGACTCATTGTTGACAATATGAGATGAGATGAGATTCATGGGTTTAAGAAAAGAGCTAACAACTATCAGAGACACCACAAGGGCATTTGCATCATATCATAACTTGCAAGATTCATGTAAGCTGGGGCAATTTCATTGAATCTACACATATATATACACTCAAAACTAGGCCATACAACTTTCTAAAGCTCTTAAGTTTTTCTCTTTCTTCACTGCCTCTCTATTTCAGACAATTTTCAAATATGATAACAAATACATGAAAAAAGAACTGGGTCTAATGACCTTCCAACTTTAGAACAGGATCACCATGTTAATGATGAGTTCTCAAGGCACATAGCAAACTGGGCTAGCAAAAGTTTCCAGAGGTTTGCTAGGTCAAAATTGAAATGCTTGCTTGCACGCACTTTGGCAAGTTGCTTCTCTGGTGCAAGTGCAACTGAAACCGACACACTATGAATAGATAAATGTAGTATCCACAGATTCCTATAATAATTGTTATAGGTTGGTGGCAGCAGGCACAAAAGAAGCAAGGTTAGCAATTTAATGAACTCTTTAAGCATTCCCACCATCAGAACTGCTGCATGCTTGATTGGGTAGGACACTGTTTCCGAAATCTCCATCCAAACTCATTTGCTGAACCTCCTGAGGCGATAGGATCTTGATGCAGCGAACACAATTCACAAACTCCCTGAAATATGCCAACAAAACCAGGTGATGTAAGACAAAAGGTTTATTTAGAAAAATAAGTAAACGAGTTGATGGAGAACTTACTCCCAAGGATCATCTCCAACAAGCAAAACATCACTCTCATGATCAACATATACAAGTTTCCATCCTATCCTCTGCCGGTCCTCCAACTGCCCTTCTATTCCAAACCTGCGAGCCAGATCTTGTTTAAGGTCATCGTAACCTGAATAGCTGCTAATGTCGATGGATCTCCCTACAGCCCCACGTTTGTATACCTTCACAGATATATTAATTAAGTTAGAACATTACTTAGAAAGAAGAAAATGAGAATAAATTGTCCCCTACTTGTTTAATTGCAAGAGGTATAGGAATATCATACCTTGGTGTATGTCCGCATTCGCTGAAACTGAGGCGTTGGAGCCCAATTGTTCATGAATCCTCCATCATTTATTGAGTCAATTGCATTGAATGTCATATCTGGAACCCCAAATGACTGAGAAACCATTGACGATGAAAGATCCGGTTGAGCATCTTTGGAGTTCTCGTAGTTGGTAAGCATGTCTCCTGAAGAGAGATTATTTGGAAATTCTTTACCGAACCCTACGATGCCCGTTGTCAACAAGGAATCAGGGTTCAAGGATGCCCTCAATTGATTATCGATGTCAGACCCATATGCATTATTGTTCCTGGTATCTACTTGAGCTTCCCCATCTTGACTTGTCTCTCTTAACAACGTAGGTTGTGGATAGTAGGACAATGGGTTGTTGTTCTGGTGTAAATGGACATCATTCTGAGAAAGGCATACCGATGCTGTTGAAGATGATGTGTCCAAGTAATCTGTCTGGGCACCACCACCATTCAGAAATGTCTGGTGGGTGAAAAATCCTTGGTTCTGATTCTTGGTGATGTTCACTGAAGGCTTAACATCAGACTTCTGCAAATCTTTACCCAAGTTAGCATTAGATGAAATGGTCTCTAGGGTATTTGGACTCAAAAATGTGGAAGCAGATTGAGCCATATCCTCCCCCATTGGTGGGCTCCGGTGGGCCCGATTGTTCATCATAGGTTGAATTGCACTTGGACAGTTGTTTGATGATGGTGATGTGGAATAAGATGGAACATCATCCGTAACAACAGACTGCCCTGCCCCTGCAGCTCCAATCAAAATGCTGCTACCAGCTGCCGCCATGTGATTGGTTATCATAGTTGGGGGAAGTCCCATATACCCAGGAACTTCAGGCAGCATGCCAAGTTGCTGTTGCTGAATTTTTGGCTGCTGGGGGACATTAGAGAACCGAACATTCGTTTGGCTGCTATTCTTTTCTCTCTTCTGTGGGATAACATTTGACTGAGGCAAAGTAGAGGTTGATTGAGGTCTCTCCAATGTTTGGCTGGGTGATAAGGATCTAGAGAAGTCCTGTGATACATCTAACGGCTGCCTCTGCTGATCTTGGCGTTGCATAAGTTGACCAGGCTGTTGCAGAGCAGATTGCTGAGACAAATATGACTGCTGTTGCTGCTGCTGCTGCTGCCGCCGCTGGAGGCTCTCGTACAACATG
>JAYMTA010001104.1:0-21778 GCA_036897625.1 Pelargonium cotyledonis
TTTTCATTTTCAAGCCATTTTGAAAAACTGTTTTCCAATTTTCTGTTTTCTAGTTTTCTGTTTTCCAAATGAAAAACTGTGCAACAAAACAAGTTTTCCAGTTTTTCACTTCTTAGAAAACAGTTTTATGAAAAACTGGAGTAATCACTCCACAACTAAACAGGCCCTAAGTATTTTGGTCGTGCGACTTCATCGTAATGCAGTCATCGTCATCACGAACCAACTACTAAGCCAAGAGTGAAGAAGGCGGGACCCGCTAACTTTTCTCTTCTCTTTCCCAACTAGTTGATGCTTTCATCAACTCCTATCTCATAAAAATCAATGTTGTTTCTTGAGAAAGCTTGTAAGCTTTTTGCCTCTCCAAGTCCAGAGCATCACAGAGCTCAAAAAAGCTTACAAGATTGAAACTGAAGATTTTCGCTCGCTTTGTCGCTTAGTATAATTACACATATCTATCTCCAACTTAACACATTTTAATTCTGAATACTCTAAATTATTGAAACTAATTATTTGCATCCCTCAACTTTGCCAAACATTTTTCCATTCAAATTTCCATCCAATGTGTTAAAAAGACATAAATACCCTTTAAGTAAATAAAAATAAAGAAGTCAAACAAACCCTTATACCTTTAAATGAAAAAAAAAATAAAAAACCAAAAACAAAAAATCAAACTCCTTCTTCAACCCATCTGCATCAACGGACCACGATCGAATCCGGCACCTACTGAGACCAGCGGCGGAGGCGGCGGCGGCGGCGGAGTTGGCGTCGTCTCACCTTCTTTATCGATGGCCGAAGATCTAAAACATCAAGCTTTGACCTGAAGACGGCCGTGGCTCATCTCCATTTTCGGCGACGACCGTCCGTCATCCACCGGGCATCGTCCACTGACCAGGCGACCTCCACGGCCCAGATCTGCAGCCTCCGACTCACCTCCACGGGCTGGTCATTGCCTCCACGCTCCGGTGGTTTTTCAGCTTGATGATGGTGGTCTCTCTTCTCCTCGACGACGTGCTTAGGTGCGGTGGTCTATCGGCTCGACGCCAGAGCCGGAGAGAGGTCCGAGGAGGAGGCCGAGAAGGGGTCCCTCCAAATCTGCAAACTTTGTTCTATTTTTTTATGTGATATTTTTGTTACAAGGCATGACTGTTGGAATACATTTTCTAGTTTGTAGATGAGATTGTAATTGGAATACATATTTGTTTTAGTTGATTACAATTTTTGTTATAGTTGGTTACATTAATTGTTGGAGTTAGTTGCAATTTTTGGGTTGATTTTGGTTAGTTTTGGGTTGATTTTAGCAATTTTTGTGTTGATTTTGGTTAGTTTTGGGTTATTTTTGTTAAGAATATAACTACAATCATAATTCTGAGGAAAAATAAACTCAGATTTGGCGCAACAAAAACTTATGCTAGCGAAAAATTCAAATTTCGGCAAGAATTTGAAGTTTCCAGTGAAACATGATGAAAGTGTTCTTGATGAAGAAAAAATGTAATTAGTAAAGAGAATTTTTAGAATTTTTTAAAAATAATTGGTCATGTGCTAAGCACATGACCTTATAAGTGGAATAGTTCAAAGTATCCAGAATTAAAAGGTTTTAAGTTGGGGGTAGGTATGTGTAATTATCCATTGTCTCTTCACCTGGTAGTATTTGACTCTCACCTCCCTAAAATCTTCAACATTTACTTAGAAAATGTCATTTTTATGATTTGTGTATGGTTGACAATCTCTGTTTCTTTGAATTTGTCATAGTTATGGTTTTGATTTCGATAGTATTATTTTGAGGGTTAATTACACGTAGTCGGTATGAACTATTGACTAATAACAGATAGCCCCTTTAAACTTTAACCCATGACAACCATACCCTAGAAACTTTACATTTAACGATTCCGTTAAGATTTTTTGACAGAAAAGCTTATTAAAGATGACACGTGAGCGGCACATGAGTGCATTTTTTTAATGTCCAAATTACCCCCACCTCTATTAAAACAAGATTCATCTTGTTTGAAACCCTAATTTGCATAAGAAGATGGTGATTCGATCCCAAATTGAACGAGCATTGAGATGGTTCGATTAGGAGGTGTCGGAGGTAAGGCTTTTGGTGGTCGGAGCAGCTGCTGGCGGTGGTGGGGCTTAGGGGGGCTGTAAGTGGTGGAGCTGACTTGAGTCGTATATGTCTAGAGGTGAGATTTCTGGTGTGAATTGTTTCTATGGTGTCCCTGCTCTAATTCTAACATCCATGTCCTCTGTGAATAGAGGAAGGAAATTTGTTGGATGTGGGAAGTATACAGTAAGCATTTTTTTTAACCTAATTTGTGTTGTTGCTGTTCAGATTTCAAGTGTTGTTTTTTCCACTGGGTTGATACTAATCCTCATGAAATTGGCAACATAAACTTGTCTTCCTTATATGGAAAGCTTAGATCCCAGGAAGAAACCATAATGAACTTGAGTTAGCATTGGAAGAAATTGCATTGATAAAGGCTGAGCAAATGGACATGTTTGCAGCTGTGAAGGAGGAAGACAATGGTGTTAGGAAGATAGATTATTAGGTAGTGCAGAGTAGAGATAGGCCAATTAGTAAAATGAAGGTTGTATTCTGGATATTAGTAGTTGGTTTGTTGGTTTACTTCTTCAATTGTACAAGTAAAAGTGGTGATGGAAAAATAGAACCATTGTATTTGCTTTGAAAAGCTTGAGAGAATGAATCAATGGAAATTATGGTGTTTTATTTGGTGGTGTTATAAATTTGCAATGAATGTGGCTGGTGAATGTTGTTGGTGTTATAAATGGTAGTGGTTGAGTTTGTTGAATTTGGTTGACTTGGTTGAATTTGGATTTGTTAATTAGTTGAAGTTTGTGTTGATTTTGGATGTGTTGCATATGAATTTGGTTGTTTGTCATTTTAATTTGGTGTTAGTTTCATTTTCATTTGGTTTAAGTTTGTCTTGCATAAGCCTTGAGTGTCTTTTCAATTTGATTTAGATTTTGTTTAGCAATTTGGTTGATTTATCACCGTTGACTTATTCTGGGTCAATTCAATAAAAAGTTGGCAAGGGTTTGTTTATTTTTTGAGGAAGTACAACAAAAATATTGGGCAACTACTGTAAACTGTTATGCATTTTCTCAATACCTGGTAGAAGCTATAAATGATGCAATAAATATGATTCCTCTATATAATATTGTAATGTGCAATTTTAGTCAATCACAAAATAATGGACACACATGTGCCTCAATTGACATAGCATGGATGGACCACACAAGCTAAAACAAGACAAAAGATTTCATGTCTAATCCTTACCTAACTAAAGTCTAAGTCTTTATAAAAAATTTACAGGGCATCCAATTCACTTTAATATATAAAATAGAACAAAAGTTTGTGCCCATATCCTTCCCGTTTTAGGGTTGGCTTGAGCTTTCTGGCCTCCCTACATCCTGATGATCTCCTTTGCTCCTTGATGGTGGCGGTTGTGAACTTGAGGTGGTGGAAAAGGAAGCATCATTGGCAAATCTTGACTTCCCAAGTGGAGCTATCATGTGTTTCTGCATATACACAATCACTAGAGCAATAAGTATGTTTATATTTTGAGTTTTAAGAACAAATTCTGAGTTTGAAGGTGCAATATACTCACCTTAGAAGATTTCCTCTGTGCTTGTAGGTTTTTCCCTGCCAGTCCACAACTTGAAATTGGAGTTGTTGGTCCATGAAACTACAAACACCAAAACCAGAAGTTCATATATGCAACTACACATTCAGAACCAACTATAAATCCAGAAAACAAGAAGCACCCTTGCCAATTAAGAACCATATGAGAAGTAAAACTCAAACACCCATCCAATAATTTGAAACATACATCAACATATTCAAACCAAACATCCATTTAGAACCATGCATTCAATTAAAACTAAAGCACAATGAATAACCATATATTTATGCATCAAGAAATACTAAAAATACCATTTCTTACTGTCTTCCTTCTTTATCAACTTGTTTCCTTGTGATTGCTAGCTTTTCCTTTTTGTTACGGAATCTTGGAAGCACACAGTCTGATGATTGACCCTTAGATTGTTGGTTGGTGGTTCTTGCCGAGAGTTTATCAAGTTCAGCAACTCTTTTTGCCTCAATTTCTTTCGGTGTGCACTATCTTTTTTCTGTCAACTATTTCTTTTCTTCTTTAGCTGGCTTTCTCTGTCTCTTCAACCTTCTAACTGCTGATGCCCTCTTCCTCTCCATTGCAGCTGTGAGATTAACTTGACTCTTGCCTTTGTTCTTGTCTTTCTCCTTGGTTGTAGTAGCCTTTTGCTTCCCTATTTCTTTCTTCCTTTCATTTCTTTGGGCACTAGTCTTTCCATAATCTTTTGGAGAACAGCTCCTAGCATTATGCCCTTGCAGATGACATTTGCTACATGTAATGATAGTTCCCTTCCTGGATACCTTATATGGGTTTTAGCTTTTACAGATTCATTTTTTATTCTCCTCTTCCTTGGCCTACTAGTGGTTTTTGAATGATGAGTGGTTCAAGTGGAGCTCTATCTACTGAAGGCCAATCATTAATTCCAGGCATAGGGTATATCTGTCCCTCATAAATTTTCTTGTATGTTGAAGTATGGTAGTATGAGCTAACATAGTTCTTTGGTACATCTTTGATCTTCATTATTGCAGGCATAACATGTTTACATGGCATGCTATTGAGCTGAAAGCCCATACAACTGTAGGTTTTCTCTTGCAAATTCACACAATATTTATCTTGCCCATCTTCCACCTCAAAGTACCCACCCCTGCTCGACTTGGCAAAACACTTCCTTGTAGATGTCTTTGTTCCCTCCATCATTTGGTATATGTTTGGACATAACAATCCATTCCATGTCTCAGCCTCAGCCTTCTTTGCATAGAACCTGGCCATCAACTTAGTTCTTAGATCCTCACATAGGCTAATAATTGGTAAAGCCTTGCTCTTCCCAACCCAATTATTAAAGCACTTTGACATGCTATTTGTTTGAATGTCACTAAAAGCTCTTTCTAAAAAGAAAGCCTTGCACCACTCTTGTGGAGGTCTCTGTATTAGCCATTCATATGCTTTCTCATCCATCTCCTTCATGACCTCCAATTCCTTCTAAAATTTATGTGTTGAGGTTGCTTTGGCACACTTCCAAAGCTGAGATTTCAGAGTTGCACTTTTGAAATTTTTGTACCAATGCTCGTACATATGTCGCGTGCAATACCTATGCTCTACTTGAGGTATCCAATCCTTAAACAATTTCACCAGTCCCTAATTGAAAACTATAATCAAAAAACCAGTTAACACATAGAAATGATAACACCAATTATCATACAAATAGCATTCATTAATAGGCCATAACCATACCTTCTGCTTGTCAGATAGAAACATCCATCCTCTTTCCTCATTTTTTTTATCGGCAAACGGTACTTCATTAAATAATCCTAAAAGGAAAAATAAAGTACATGAAATGAGCAAAAGAATTGCAAAATGGCATGGCTGAGGAAATCTTGAGAGTGGGGTTGTGGATAGAGAGAGGATGCTACCTTGGAAAGAGTACAAGACATGAGGGAAAGAGTACAATATGTATGATCATAATGACAGCATGGGAGGCATTAATTGAAACATCATTAATGAAAGACTCTTGAACCAAAGAAATTTTGATGAGGGTGACGCCGGAGAATGAGAAACTTGAACGGTGCAGCAAAGCCTGAGGTACCGAAGACGGCGAGATGGCCTAGAACTTTCATGACCCTAAATGAAAGCTTCAGAGATGACAATGAGCGAGCTGGACAATGTAGATGAGCTGATGACAACATAAGATTGAAAAGGGAAATGATACTGGATATTGAAGCATAGCCTGCTTTGCATGGCAACATCATGAGGAATTTAATATTAGTGAGATATTTGTGCACCAAGTGACAAAAAAGAGTAATATAGCTCCGCAACCGAGAAGTCTTATTTCATGGTCTCCCTCTTGGAACCAGGACCTACTTGTTAGGTTGGTTGAGGCTCAGAATTGAGTTGTTTGATTGATTCCAGTATTAAGCATTTAGGTTCATCAGATTTTTCCCCAAGGAGTTTACAAAAATTCCAGAATTTTTCTTCCTTTGTTTGTTCCACGTTGCCACTGGCTGCTTTGTTTTGATTTCCTAATCTTGGAGATTTCCCAAGATTTGACCCGCAATAAATGATGTACGAGGAATTATAGGGACAGATACACCCGACACTGTGGTGTCAGATTGCTCACCATTATTCGTCAATTGGGGGAGATGGCAAGACATTCTCGGTATGTGAAAGTTCCTTGGTAGCATGTGCCATGATTGCGTCATTATTGAGGCCATTGTTGTACAACTCTGTCTCCTCGAAATATTTGACAACTTCTTCGGGTTCCAGATTACCCATAATGACACTCGCCACAATGGAAGGCGAAAAGCCGTGTATGCCAGCCGCCGCCACCTGAGTTGCCGCCACCAGGGTTTCTGATGAAGACGACTGAGCTTGATTGACCGCCCGAACTGTCATCATTTAAAAAGTTCTTCATTTTTATAGTGAGTTTCGAGTTATTATCGGATCAATTTCCACATCATCTTCTGATTCGCTCAGACCATTGACAGAGTCAAACGACAAGCTTAGATCTGGCACCTCTGCACATGTGCATTCTGAAATCGACACCTGATATAGCCCTGATCCCACCTTGAGTCTTACTTTCCGACTGACTTTGTCCATATCCATTGTGTGCACCAATACGAATCCATGGTCTAATTGATTCCATGTCTGGTGTTTCCCTCCACGAGGATCACTGTCCCATAGAAATTGGCTGTATTGTAGAAGCTTGTTTCACACCATGCGTGAATTAGAACTCCTGAGATTTTTAGCCAACAGAATCGACCACCACTTCGTTTGAATCTGAGCCAGTCCATGAAGAACACGAACCAATTTGACATCCTTTGTCAGTTACACTCCTGTTGCTCTCTGAAAACATGTTCATTGGCAAAGGACAGAAGAAACATTCTATTTTCCAACCCATGTACTGAGATATCCCAATCTTGAACCAACCCTATACGGTCCCGTATTTCTCTGGCAGTGGTGTCCTCCCTAGCAACACCGATGACGCACCACCGCAGCCTCTGCAAAAGAGAGTGAACGATGACGCCTGGGCATTGTGGCGTGCCTCGACAACCCTCCTCGCTCGACCCAATCACAACGTCTCTGAACGAGACCCCTGCAAATTTTCTGTCCCTCTTTGGTATGCCTGTATCCCCAGGTGACGAGAAGTCTACTTTCTTCTGTGGTATCTTTTGGGTGTTCTCGCTAGCGAAACTATGGTCCTTCCTTCTGTTAGCGGTTTCGGCCCTACCTGTGTTAGCATCGCCTTGCCGGAGAGGAGTCTTAGCATAAGATAATGTGATTGGAATTTCAAAAAGTCTCGATCCATTCAAAATTCTTCTAACCCTCATGGCTTCTTCCCTTCTGTGAATGGAGACAAAACTGAATCTGAACCCCTGCTTATTCACTGTTCTTCCAATCACACAATCTACCACATCAGTGTGGTTTTGGAAAATTTTCTTTAGCCAACTACAAACCGTAGTCGTGAAACAAATTCTCCAAGAACCACTTCCAAGAAGCTTTATTTTCCTATTCAACAATTACAACAGCCAACAGGAACATCCCGTCGTTGGCATCCCATGCCACAACAGAGAGAAGTTGCCCCCGTAGTAGCCTTTCAAGTTGCATCCATCGATGCCAACTATGGGAAGACAACCACTTGTAAATCCCTTTTTCTCTTGCCCAAACCTCAAGTACAACCTTAGGAATCTAGGTGTTGTGCTTGTCTCACCAACTATTGCTTGATGCTCCACTTCCACCCGATATCGGGACTCTGGATTAGTCTTTGATAAGACATGAAGATAGCCCCACAACCTCTTGTACTCAAGCTTTGCATCCCCACCAATTATAGCCCTAGCCCTTCCCAATGCTCTATACAGCCTTGACTTGGCCACGTAAGTGTCCAAGTCTCTATGGACAATCCAATCGAAAGAATCCATGTCTAAGGTCGGGTTATCTTTTATGTAATTAAGGTACCTACATTATCAACCAACAATATATCACAACATGATTATGTCAATTTAATACATAAATGAAAGAGTAATTCAAATTTTTAAGTTTTACTTACCGTTCAGCCAACCAATCTGAAGTCACTCGATCATTGTAAGCTAGCTTTTGACATGAATGTTCAGCATACAAGGTCTTGATTTTCAGGTCAGGGCTTGTCTAAGGACCACTACACCTGATCATGAAATTACATCATTTGCCTTTGCATACAATTCCAATTTCATGTGTTTCATTCTTCAAAAAATGGTACATGAACCTTGTTTTTGCTGCGTACAACTTCAAAATCCCTCGGAACACCTTAGCATTCTTAAACCTTGATCCCACCTCTAATTTCACTTCTTTCAAGTCCTTAAAATCTTCAAATATTTGCTCCTTACCTTCAATTCCCTCATCTTCCTCATCACTTGAATCAATGATTGGTCTTGTCCAATCATACTTGTCTGGCATTTCTGGATCACCAAAACCTTTTTCCTCATCTTCTTTTTACTTACCAGCTTCACTTTCGTCATCTATAGGGGGATGAGATTCATGTGCATCCACAATCTCTTCATGAGCTATGTGTGCTTCTTCATGGCGTAAATCTATTTCATTACCTAAAGCATCTTCTACATCTTCCATAGTAGCCCCCATCAACTTCAGTTTCTTCTTCAAGTGGCATGGCAGACCCATCAACATCATAATCTGTGAACTGTTCACCCACATAGCCCTCGTCCGATTCATTTTCTTCCTCATACTCCATTGCATCGTCATGGGCTTCATTTTCTCTATCCTGATCAACTTTTGATTCTGGTACATCTTCCATCCTATTCCTCGGTTCTTCGTACATGAATTCAACACCATCATCGACTTCTACACTTTCACTTTTTCGACTGTAACGGCTCCTGCATCTCATGAAATAGCTCATGATACATGTTATTTTCATCCCTTGTATCTTTTCCTTCATACACTTCTTTTTCAATGTCATGGACTATTTGGACTTTTTTACCTATGGTATATGTATCTGTGTCATACCCAGCTTCCTCTAAGTCCCCAACTTGTTATGGTGTTAGGTACGTCACGTTCTTTCTTTGCCTCTTACGTTCCCGCATAATCTCCTCTAGACCACGTAGATCAGCTACTTCCTTGACGTCTAATAATTTTCCATTAGGAGTCAGTTTAGCTAATAGAGCCATCCCATTCTCAATATACAATGTCATCTGTTCTGGCTTTGACTTCATAGTCCCATAGACCCAGAAAATGGAAACTTCCGGTTTCTATAACATACCTTGGAAGTTGGCTCATACCCTAACTGAACAACAACTTCCATTAACTTGAGCCACCCAAACTTGTCTGGTTTACCAATGTTGATGTAGCTAACACTACCATCCTTATACCGAAAATCAGGGTCCTCAACGAATATACCCCCTTGAAAAACTTCAAACAATTTAGGCGAATCCCAATCAATTTCATCTTTGGGCATTACAGACACAAATCTGCATTACCAAACAGTTTTCCAACCAAACAATCAACACAATATAGGAGACATTAAGTGACTGTTCATGCTTTTGGGCAAAAAATTGCAATAACCCACTTTCATGTTTAATTTGTATTTAATAACTAATAACATAATTTATAGAGGCATCATAGGTAATTGAAGAACACATTTATAGAAAATCTGGGCAACTAAACCAGAAAACCCTAATTTATGCACATATCAGCAATTAAACCATAATCAACAACAAACCCTAATTTCAACAATGTGAAACTCATAACAACTATAATTACTAACTAACCACAACCATAACTTTCCCTAGCAACTAATTTAGGAACAGATTACACTAAATTTGGGCAAATTTTTGCCCTAACAAACAAAGCCCCCAAAGTTTGTGAAATCTTGCCAAATTTTAGCCCTAATCGCTCTCAAAATCAACACAATCAATCAATAATTACTAATTATCACATCGTTAGCCCTAACGATGACAAATTACAATGCTTACCTCCTTCTGGACATTGCTCTTCACTAATCACTCCACAACGTCGTAGAACTCACCTGCACCATAGCTCTAATTTGTCTTCTCCTCCTTCGACAACACCACAACTCGGTTCTTCGTCTTCTCTTTCATACTTAGTCGGAAATGAACCCCAAATCTCACTCAGTCCTCTAATCAGTGTACGAGGGGTATTATGGTCTTTCTACAACCTATTAACGGAGAATCTTAACAGAATCGTTAAATGTAAAGTTTGTAGGGTCTGGTTGTCATGGGCTAAAGTTTATAGAGGCTATCTGTCATTAGTCAATAGTTCATATCGGGTACGTGTAATTAACCCTTTTTTTGACTTTGAAAGTTTCGTACATTTGTGACACCAAAGCTGAGAAATGACTGATTTTGCAAGTTGGGTTTACTTAAATTGACTGCGAATTGGTCATTCTCAGATGTGTTTTGAGTATATTTGCTAGGAAGTCACAGTTTAGCTTGATCGAGAGAGGATTTTTTGTTGCTTTCATATTTGCTGATAGGTGACGAGTTATAATTTGTGAATTGTGATTTGACTCTGAATAGTTGAATTTAGTTTTCCCTTGCTTTGAATTTGGATCAAATTCATGATAATTTTGTGGTTGGTTCTAGGATTCCAAAAGGTGACCACTCCTTGAATGACTGATTGCGGCTGCATGGTGGATATATCTTAATTTAACTGCATACGCTGCGTGAAATCCTTACGAGCTGTAATAAAACTTCCTTATGCGGCTACTAATAGTATATTCGGGGATTAAACATTTTGTTGGAAGCTACAAATGACACCCATTCTCTTCTGTTGTAAACTTAGCTGCTTGTTACAATCATACTATTGGAACCTGTAAATTTTAGCTTAAGGGAATAAATACCATTTTGTTAGAAATGGAGCAAAGAGAGGGTGGGAATTGGAGGGAGGTGGTGGAAAAGATGCTTCCACCCAGAGCTTCTCTTCCTGAAGATGCATCTAATCTTGATTACTCAATAGCTATGGAGTACAAGGGTCCACCTGTATCTTATGAAGTTCCTAAAGTTGAACCTCTTGATGTAAATTCACGCTCAATCCCAACTGCCGAACCACTTTCAAGTTCCCAGAGATCAGTTTCCCAGGTAGGTCCACCTGTAATTGACCCAATCCCTTTGCCAGTATCTTGTATTGCTGGGGTGACAACAAGTTTGCCTCTCCAAAGTCCAAGAGTATCTGGAAGCTCGGAGTCGGTAGTTTCTGTTTTGCATAATCCTGATTTTCCTTCAGCATCCCCTTCGGCTTCACCTGTTTCGGTCCACAATCCTCCAAGTGATCCTCCAAAACTAGTAGCTCATGAAGTCAAGAGGACACCTGTAGTTACTTTTAATAGTGTAGATAGATCTGAGCAGAAAGAGGTTGATGTTAAAAAAACAGTCCTTCCAGCATATGTTGGCGTTTCAAAAGAGAAGAAGAAAAGAACAATTTGTTACAGGTGTGGAAAAAGCAAGTGGGAAACCAAGGAGTCATGCCTCGTTTGTGATGCTAAGTATTGCAGCAACTGTGTGCTTAGAGCAATGGGATCCATGCCCGAAGGGAGAAAATGTTTAACCTGCATCGGTCAGCCCATTGATGAATCAAAGCGGTTGAAGTTGGGTAAACATTCAAGAGTGGTATCTCGATTGCTTAGTCCGTTGGAAGTCAAGCAGATTATGAAGGCAGAAAAAGAATGTTCTGCTAATCAGCTTCGACCAGAGCAGCTTATTGTGAATGGATTTCCTCTAAAACCAGAAGAGATGGCCGAACTACTTGGATGTCCTCTGCCTCCACAGAAGTTGAATCCTGGTAGATATTGGTATGACAAGGAATCTGGTTTCTGGGGAAAGGTAAATGCATGTTTGTTATGGTATATTCAATTATTTATCTTCCTTGTTAGCATTATGTGTTGCACTATAATCAGAGTTGCTTTGAACATACGTACTTGTCTATTTATCAGGAGGGAAACAAACCAGATAGAATCATAAGTTCGAACTTACATTTCTCTGGGAAACTTGGCCCTAATGCAAGCAATGGGAATACTGAAGTTTACATCAATGGCCGAGAAATTACAAAGCTTGAGTTGAGGGTACTAAGGGTAAGACCTTTGTTTTTCCAAACTTTGAACCACATCAACTCGCTGGGTTTTTCTTGTGAATTATAACTAGTAGGATATTACATGATAAAGAAGATAATTAGAAACCAATTGGTTTTCAACAATTTCGCTTTTAATTCCATCCTGGCTGCTTTGTGATTCCAGATGTGTGTGTATGTGTATGTGGTACCTTCATTGCAGGTTTCATATTCAATAATACTTTCTGTAGCATTATCCTATTTATGTTTACCATTTATCAGTCTTAAAATAAACGGGGGCTCTTTCTTGCTGTTTGTTGAATATTTAATTATACACCTTGAGTTACTAATCTTGAAATGTTTGGATGAATACACCCCAAACTGAACTCAAGCCATGGAATTTTACTTTATTAATTGACCCTTGGGGGTTGCTGCTCCTCAACCAGTCCGATATGTCTATGGTGAGAAATATATGTTTGAAAAAATTATACTAGGATGGGTGACTAATGCTTTTATTTCAAAATAAAAAATAGCAGAATTATGTTTGCAACTTTTTATCACGAAAGGTTTTGTTGGGGTCTTTATGCTCTATATGATATGTGCAATTAGAATTCCACAACTACGTATGGTGTTAGCCTTATCAGTTTCTCGCATTTATTCTTTCTTACTATAATTAGAACCTCTACTGGTTGTGTACTTTTTTCGGTTTTTTTGTTCTTGTGAATAAGTATTAATGCAGTTTCTTGATGCTTTCAGCTAGCAAATGTGCAGTGCCCTCGTGATACTCATTTTTGGGTGTATGATGATGGTCGGTATGAGGAGGAAGGTCAGAATAATATCAGAGGGAACATATGGGAGAAGGTATGTGCAAGAACCTCCTACCTAGAAACTTATTTTAACTTGTATTAGATCATGTGTCCTGTATGAAACAGTTTGTATTTATACGACGCTAGTCAGGCATCAATACGGTTTGTGTGTACTTTGTTCTCTCTGCCTATGCCCCATGGTCAACCTCATGGACAAAGAGATGAGGCTAGCAATTACACAACCGTTCCAAATTATCTAGAGCAGAAAAAGATCCAGAAACTGCTTCTACTTGGACTTCAAGGCTCTGGAACAAGCACAATCTTCAAGCAGGTATGGCCCCTAGAAGTGAATCTTTCTAATGACCAATGGCTTTCAAGTTGTTCTAGTTGTTGCATCCACAAATGCATTTTTTATTATAAAAAAAAACTATAATTAATAAAAGTAGGTTGGAATACAGTCTTTAGTAAACAAGTCAACTACACAATTTTTTTGGCGATAAAATTTATCATATGCGTAATTTTTTTTTTATTTTTTGTGTGGATTTGTATTGAAGATTGTGATTGATTGAGTTTTAATAAAGTTATGCATTGAATGTGTATTTAGTATAAAAGAGTTTTCTTGTTCAGGAATTTGGTTGATACTCACTCATGTTTATTATATATAGGTAAGCAATATGAGTTGTCTGTAAAAAAAAAAAAAAAAAAAAAAAAACCTTTTTTTTTTCCCCTCAGAATTTATTTTCAGCTTTCCTGCCAAATATTCATATTTATTTTTATTGAGTATTCATCCAAGATTTTTATCTTTCTTGTTTACTGTGCGACATTGTCATTCTAGATGGAACTGGTGAAAAATAAGGCCTTAAAAGAACATGGACTAAAATTTTTATAGCTACAATCTATCTGCTTGAGTGATGATGTGCACAATTCTCTGTCATCGAGGAATATGCCCTTGAGATCTTGTAACTTCTCATATTGTGGTGGAGTGTTTTTATTCAAATAATTTTTGACTACTTACACAACATAAAATACTTGAATTGAACTCATGCTTTAAATTAGTAAACTATTTGGATTAGTATTATCTGGTTTTGTTGTCTCCTTTCTGAACACCACTTGAGTGGAATCCTACTCTGGAGAACTTATGGTCCTTTCATGATTGTTCCATAAAGTTTGATACTTAATTTCCTTGTATTATTGAGCAGGCCAAGCTTTTGTACGGGAACAAATTTACGGTGGAAGAACTGCAGGGTATTAAGCTGATGATACAGAGCAGCATGTACAGATATCTCAGCATTTTGCTTGACGGAAGAGAGCGTTTTGAAGAGGAGGCCATCACTAGTACAAAATCACCAAAGTTTCAAGACCAAAACAGTGTTATGGGTAATTTATTTGCAAAGCTTATCCCTATATATATTCATATTGTTCTCTTTGGGTTAAGAATAAGGCAAGAGTGAAATGAAATGTTTACTTGAACCAGAAGGTGTATAGTATATGTGTCCCTCTGGCTATGCTATTTGTTCTTAATGGTTACAAATGTGCTGCAATTTCCAGGCCAACTGTTTTAGGGAATTTTTTTCTCAAAATAGTATTATTTCCAGCAACAAGTTCAAATATTGCTATGATAATGTTGATCATCGTATTTGTAAACAATTAGCAAACAGCAATACCTATGGTTTCAATACTCATTACTTATATATCATACTTTTATCAGGTGGAGAGGCTGGCCTCAATGAAAGTGATCAGTGTGTATATTCCATCCACTCAAGGTTGAAGCATTTCTCTGACTGGCTTCTCGACATCATAGCTACTGGAGATATGGATGCATTCTTCCCTGCTGCAACACGTGAGTATGCTCCATTGGGAGAAGAGGTATGGAAGGATCCTGCTATACAGGAAACATATAAAAGAAAAGACGAACTTCATTTCCTTCCAGATGTTGCAGAGTACTTCTTGAGCCGGGTATTTTACAAAGCCCTTATGAACTTCTCATCCAGTTTTATATGTTTTAAGTCCATAGCACCTAACAATCGCACACTTAAATGAACTCAATCTGGATTACTGGTGTTGTGTATCATCTCTTTTAGGCTGTTGAGGTATCGAGCAATGAATATGAACCCTCGGAGAGAGACATACTTTATGCAGAAGGTGTCACCCAAGGGAATGGTTTGGCTTTCATGGAATTCTTACTCGATGACCGCAGCCCAATGTCTGAAATGTATACAGATAATCTGGAAGCTCCACCTCAGCCTCCAACCAAGTAGTGTTTTTATTTTTACCTGTCTGTTGTCATGTCAAACACCCAAGTATTGAATCACAATCAGAATTCTGACCATTATAAGTGTTATGTTGTGTTCATAGATACCAGCTCGTCAGGGTAAACGCAAAGGGAATGAACGAGGGGTGCAAATGGGTGGAGATGTTTGAAGATGCACGTGCAGTAGTCTTCTGTGTTTCGCTTACTGATTATGATCAGATGTGGGTTACTGCGGAGAACGGTGGGAGTGGAGCGATACTTGAAAATAAAATGATACAAAGCCGAGAGCTCTTTGAGACAACGATCAGGCACCCTTGCTTTGAGGACACCCCTTTTGTGCTGATACTAAACAAGTACGATCTCTTTGAAGAGAAGGTTAATCGAGTGCCCATATGCGTATGTGAATGGTTCAGTGAATTCAGTCCGGTGCAGCCCCACAGCAACAGCAACAACCAATCGCTAGCCCACCAGGCTTACTACTACGTCGCAAAGAGGTTCAAAGAACTGTATGCATCTCTCACAGGTCGAAAGCTATTTGTGTGGCAAGCCCGAGCAAGGGATCAAGTGATCATAGACGAGGCCTTCAAGTATATAAGGGAGGTTCTCAAGTGGGACGAAGAGAAGGAGGATAGCTATTATTATTGTGGACCGGAGGATTCATTTTACAGTACAGACATGAGCTCCTCGATATATGCTAATGTCAGGCAAGAGTAACACGTTCTTTATAAATATATATAGCTATTTAGATTAGAGGGAAAATGTGATATTCTTGCTGGTCATCCAAATAAGGATACTTATTGTTTGATTTATTTTTAAACATCAATATCAATGGTTTCATTTTCAATTACTGGGAGTTTCTAACCAGAATTAGAAGAATACGGATATGAATAGGAAGTAATATATGTTCCAACCATGGGAGGAAGCTAAGGTAAACAGCGAAGCAATCATATAGAAGTTGTCGTATCAGAGGAAAATCCAAGGTTTATATAACTCCATAATCAATCTTTTAGAGTAAAACAGCCGAATTTCAATTGATCCACTGAGTCTCAAGGCGGGACTGTTGAACTGACAACTAGAAAAGAGTTAAAAATACACGAGGCGACTGCTCCTTCCAGAAAAATGATTCAAGACCATACAAAATGAAGCATCGAAAGAAAGTAACTCTCCAAGTGACTTGCACTACACTCCTGTTTCACACCTTTCCTTTCCTTTCCGTCTTCTTGGTTGACATCTCACAATGAGCAGATGGAAATCAAGAAACAGGCTAAGCAAATTATGATGCAACAAGATCGGGTGTTTCGGCTTCAATAGATAATAGAGCAGTGTGTACTTTGTCCAACCAACTGTCCAGCCGATCACGCAAGGATTTGACCTGTGGAATTCCCAGAACTCTTGGCTGCACCCATGAAACATATACCGTTCCCTCAACTTGATCAATAATGCCCTCAATAAGATGAACCTGCACCAAAAAGTTAACGACATGTTTACAATTAATAGTTAATACAAACAATTCAATTTCCAACCACAATATGAATGATCACTTGTACTACCCCCAACTGTCTTCAAAGTAACTTGGCTAGTAATTTTGCTTGCAAAATTATATGATTACGCCAATTACAAGTTCATGTTGGGTATGTAACAAGGCCAGTAGTTGAGAACAAGAACCCTGTAAATCTGTGAAATCCTAATGGGTTACTCAAGGTCCCAACAAAATCTGTTGACCTTTCATCCATATATGTTTTAGGGTATTGGTATTCTTAATTTAGAAACATATGCATATTGGTTAAAATCATTTATTAAATACATGTCTATTTAACATACTAGATTCATTTTTTTATAGATAAAAACATGACAGTTGTTATGACGGAAACCTAGTGGTACAAGTAGTAAAATTTATTGGATACTTCTGTGTTAAGAGATTGATCAAATATGATGTTTACAAGAATAAAACTACTTTGAGAGCAGCAGGTGTTTAGATTGCAATGAAAGTTAATGGATTCTGGAAGCAATTAATGATGCTGAGATATTTAATTATCTTATTCATCATAAAGATTTTAAGAATATATGGACTTACAGAAAGGCTCTTCATAAGCAGATGCTCCACGTCCTCTACAGAAAGTTTTGTGCGATCTGCAATGATCTTCAACGGAATAGTTCGATCCTCAGATGGCCGGCTGGAACAAAGATATCTCATGTTAGTATGTTACTAAACACACAATAACAAGAAAATCTATACTTGGTCCTTGGGGTCACCAAAAGTAGCAACTCACTGCTTAGATAGGGATACCTGAAAATAATTTCCATCAAGCAGAGAATGTTGATCTTCTCCAATAACTTCTTCTCATTCTCCACTAATGCTGGTTGAGCGCTCAGAGCAGCATTGTGCACATGACATAATTCTTGATAACGAACCAGATCCCCTGCATTAAACGCTTGGAGAATATAGTACAGCCACTCAACCTTTGTCCCTAGAAGACTCTTTATCTGCAGAAATTACTGACAGGAGTCATTTTCCCAGTAAAATGCTAAATATAAGCCTAAACCTTCAGAGCTGGTGGCAGCATCCCACTACTTTGAAATGATTTTTTTTAGAAATGCAACATATCCAATAAGCATGTATGTCGTCAAAAAGCTGTTATATTAGACACACACACACACACAGCTCGGACAAAAAGGATATAAACCAAGAACAAGTGATATAACACTGAAATAGATAAACTATGCATCAATACATTTAATGAGTTGCTACTTAAATATTCAGTTGTGTATGCTTTGCATAGATGTAATAGTGAAAATGGAAACTCACATTTTACAATTGTGTATACCTTCGAAATAGATATGTACAGAACAAGGAACATCAATTCAGAATATATATATATACATTCAGTCCTACCTTTTAATTCATAATAGTCAGCTTCCAACATACTTGAGGGTTTGTTAAAATAAAGCTACAGAATCCAAGTCACTAGCAAAGGAACACATCCGTTTTATTAGACTTTGAATCTTTATGCACACAAAAGCTTGTGGTAAACTAATCTGGTTGTTGCAGATGGTTGTTCTATGCATATCATGATGGTAGACTTTAACCAGTTCATGAATTTCTATTCATTAATGCAGGTAACAATTAGAGGAATCAGGGAAAGTACAAAAAAAAAGGTTGCATGCACGTCCAAACTTCAGTCATGAGAAGTTATGATTGTTAAAAGTTTTGCAGGTTTAGATTGAAACAAGACACCTCACAATAGCAACTAAGTGAAAGGAACAAAATATAGAAATTAACAGGATACTCTTAGTCTCTTACATGTAATACAAATTCAAATACAAAAGGGCAAAAAGGAATAAATTAAAACTTTCACGAAATATTCTTACAATAGGATGAGCAAGGAGTTCTCCAAAGTTATAGATGTTATCTCCCAGTAGAGCAGAAAGAGATAAATCAAAAGCCAAGTCCTAATATGACAAGAATATGATGAAACATTAGCATCAAATGATAGCAAAAATTGGAAACAAATGTACATGCAGTAATAGCAAAAGATAAGCAGATCACATGGTAATGAGTTCTAATAAGACTACCTACAGAAAATGCAGTGCAGGAAGCATCATTTATAACAATCTATTCCAACAACATATAATACTAAATATAATAATTTATTCTCTAGCTGCCAAATAAAGAAAACTAATATAGATACACTGATTGTGAACATGCGCTAAGCATAATGTAAGTTGCCCTCTAAATCAGTTCAATAAAGTAGCTACCAACAAAGAATCATATGCACAATTAACATTCAATATTCCATTGAGAGGTGCAATATACTACACAGTAATCAAATTATTAAGATGGGAGGGGGTCCTTTTCAAGATAATCAACAAAATAGATTACATACCAGTTTAAATGAATCTGACAGAGACTCAACTGACGTGTATGCCAGATATAGAAGTGCACTTTTGTAGAACTCAGCAAATTCCTGACGGACCTTGAAAAATTGAGAGGATACCCAGTAAAAGTTAGCATACACTGAAGGGTCAATATCAGTCATGCTGTCAAGTGTACTCTTTCCATCTTCCAGAAGCTTCTTGCACTCTTTCTGATTTCCTTGCTCAAGCTTGAAAACCGCTATTTGCATCTTGATGTAAAGGATAGGCTCCTCTATACGCTGCTCTCTAGTAGCTACAAGCTTTTCAATAACCCCTTCGAGATAACTTATGCCAGCTTCCTTCTCTGCATACTGCCGAGAGACTATGACAGCAAAGTGTGCAAGCTTCAGAAGATTGATCTTGGTCTCAAAGTCACTGATGAAATTATGGTACAGCTGTATCAAAGCATCGCCGACCTGAATTTTTATATATATAAAAAAAAGTGTTAAACATGCATAAAAAACCACAAGTTTAGATAATACATTCCCAGTTAAGGGCAAGCTAAATTTGTACAAACAACCAACAAGAGTATTCACAATGTGAGGCAAATTCTTGTCCCTAAATACCCACTAATAAATAGCTTTTAAGCAGAAAAATTACTATTAATGGATTATATGATTGAACCCTTGGGTTGCATGCACAGAATGTCATCAAATTATTGGGATGGAAACTATACCCGATGCAACTTATACTTCGGCAATTTGCGACAGAATCATAATTAATTCATTAAACAGTTTAAACGTAAACTGTATCCTTATGTCCACCTCAATTTCAAGGCCAGGAACATTGTAAGACGATCTGAGATTCACCTACTTCCTGAGCCTCTGTGATAAAACCCCGAATATGAACAGAAGGGAAAAGTGGAGACTGAAACCATTCTACAATATAATCAAAAGATATGCAATCATGACAAACCCTCATCACACTTTAAACACCTGAATATCAGATGGCAGAAGTAGAACAAGTCTGAAAAATTATTAGTTTACTCCAGAAAATCCAGAAGAAATTCTAATAACTTCATTATTATCAACCGTATACACCTTAGGTCCCCTGAAATAAAATGAATATCGAATGACCGGTAATGCAAACCCATTGGGAATCAGATTTATTGAAACAAGTCTGTCATCTTCTTACTTCTATCCTCCACAGGATTATCTTTCATAAAAACCCTTTCATCTTTATGTTATTGTTGATGTCAGTTTCATTGTGTTTTTAGTTGGGAGAGATCTAGTATGAATACTAGCAGATGAAATTTCAGTAAACAGCCTCAATACTGAATCCATGTACAAGAATAACAACCATAATAATGAATCTCTCCCCAAGATAATATTAATCATCTGATATTCTGATTCAAGATCTATATATTCTAGACAAGTCAAGACAGCTAGGCAAGCAATAATTCATGGTAAGAACTTATGCTTCATCTGGTTGCTACAATTGGTATAGTTTCCCCAAGGTTATGGATTTTCAAATCTTCAACTATCCCTCCCTTGGACTTAATTTATTCTTCATCGCATGAAAACAACATTTAAAACAGTACAAAAGTGTGTGTAAATCTTTTACTCCTGCTGCCCCAAAATAAGTGTCCACTCATGCATAAATTATCAAATATCCCTAAAATAAGTTAGTTAGAACCACTTGAATTTCTTACTGCAGATCCATGTAGGGCACATGAGACGAGGTGAAGTTAAGAGCTAATAAAGTAATTTGGTTCAAATTATCCTTCAATTGTAACATTGATCTTGGGACATGGAGAGTACTATTCAAAATCCAATCTAGAAACCTTGATCTTAAGTTTCAGAATTTTCGCTCAAACACAAGGACTTTAAGGGAAAGACTAATGAGAAACCAGCAATGCTCAATTATTATAAATCTCCAAATTTCCTTTTTCTTCCCTCCATATACTCAGAACCAAAAATTCAATAGAAAATTATAAATAAATAAAAAAACAGCAATCTTCCACACTTATAAGGTAAGAACTCAGAGTCTTTCAGTCTAAACTACCAATGAACCCTAATTTTCACACAACAAAGTCGCCGCTGGCACCAAGCCCCAAACCCCTATAGATTTATAAAACCCTAACTATCAAAACCCTAAAGATAACAACATATTTCTGCAAATCCATGTGCGCATCAAAATTGGGAGTGACGAAGGCGAGAATACCTGGAAGAAAGCGAGGGCAACGAACTGCTCGAGTTTGAGAGTGAGCTGGTGCCATAGCTTCTTCTGGTATAGATCTGCAAGCGAATTGTACCATTCGGCGAGCTCCGGGTGAGAGTTGCGAAGCTGGTCCAGGTATTCCAAAGCGGCCATGATTCGAGAGAGAAGAAATGTGAGAGAAAGGCTGGAGATGAATGAGGTCCTTGTATTTATAATATTTGGTGGAAAATGTGAAAATTATGCAAAACCCTCTCTCGGTGCTGCTTTTCTGTATCTTTTCTTGTGCAAAACGAGAACAATAAAAAAAAAAAAAAAAAACTAGCCAAAATAATACTTTTTTTTTTACCAGAAATAACTTTCATTTTAAAGGAAACAAAGCAACAGGGTATATGAAAAAGAGAACAAAATAAAAAACCGACTAATAAAACGAAAAACTAAACAAAACACAAACCGAAGCGAAACAAAATAGCAAA
>JAYMTA010001105.1:0-21778 GCA_036897625.1 Pelargonium cotyledonis
TACCTCCTCTGGGCCCGCCACTGATCGCTATTTCTCAACCCCTAAGCACACGCACAGTAGTGGACCACCAACTGCACGACTCCGCTTTGCCTCTCAGTTACCGCCGCTGCAAGCCGCCGTCAACAACCCACTAAAGCCTGAAACCCTAAGCACGCACGTAGGTGAGAAGAGTCCACTTCATTTTCATTTTTATTATTGATTTTTGTTTATGAACATGTGGAATTTATATTTTGTTATGGTTGACAAAAAAATTAACGCTGCGAGTCCTTCATCCTTTATATATTAATTAATTTAAAATATACGATGGTGCATATATTCAAGAATCTTTTGTGTTGATCTCAAAATTTGAATCAACTTGACTAATGAGAGAGTAAGCAACCTTAAGTCCTATAACTTTTATAATTAACGAACTCGAAGTTCAAAATGAAAGTGCAAAATAGAACTAGAAACATAGCTGAAACCCATCAAACCAAACATGAGAGATGGTCGGATCACCATACTGAAAAGAAAACGAATTACAGATGGCATAATACAAGCACGAAACAATCAATAAGCAAAAGTGAAGAGTCTACCCAGGAGAAGCAAATCTATAAGACAACATTGATCATTAAAGGCCGCAATTGTACATAGTTGAAATCACCTGCAACAATGCAAGGCAAATTCAACCCCTATATGATGGATTGAATCCGCGACAAAAGGGAGAGCTTATCCAAGTCAGCAGACGGGGCATAAATATTGATCAGCAGACACTGACAGTCGAAAATAAACCAATAGCCAAACAACGCTATGAAATTTGGATCAATAACAGAGGAGTTCAAAGAGAATGACGCTGAATCCTTAAGAGAAATAATACAACCCGAGCAACCCGATGATGGTGAGTAAACAAATTTCATAGACGGCAGGTCCCAAAAGATTTTACTTGAGAAGAAGGAGATAGGTTGTAGCTTAATTTCTTGCAAAAAGATCGTGCTTGGTTTAAATTTCCTGATGAGAGACGAAGCCGATCCCTCTTGTGTTGGGCCAAATCCCTCTGAATGTGAGGCCTCCGACTCGAACTCGAGGTTTATGATGAGAGGAACCAACCTCGACGACACAAAGTCGTTCAATTGCTTCAGTTTCTGAACCACGTACAAATTTCCCAGTAAGCATTTGTTGAAGCTGTTTGGGAGGAAGTAAGGCTATTACCTCTTACGTAAGTAGTGGTCGGCGCAACGTCACGCTTTGGTGGTAGAAGATTGCCGATCAGTGGCTTGAGGTGCAAGGAATTCGCGCGTGGAACAAGAAGACCCAAAACAATGTGCTCAGAGTTTGAGATTTATTGAGAGTGACACAATCACAGGAGCTGGTTGGGTACCAAATTCATTAGGTTCATTGGCTTTTGGGCTCATTGTCATGAAAATTATGTCTGCAAAATTATCACTATTATGTGAACTGATGTCGCTTTCGTGGGAAGCAACGGATGGATTTCTCGGGTTTGGAAGTGCTTGTTAAATCAGGTGTGGAAACCGGTGTCGAGAATGGTTGCAAGTCCAGCCCTGAGCATTCAGTAACAACAGTTACAAAAGAATATTTTACCAAGCTTTAATGTGACCTCCCTGGAAATATTCATGAACGAGCAACTGAGCTTGATCAGGGTGGTGGCCATACAAAAAAATTTGATGAATGAGAATTAGTTTTCCAAACTATTTCGAAACACTCGTTAAGGAATTGACATTTCAGGCTTGAATTGGGAAACCACGAATTGATAACTAACAAAATCTTCCACCTTAATTCCTTTTTAAGGCGAGACCAATAATAAAAAAAAATGAAATCATTGTGACAATCATGCCCACTTTGAATCTCTTATGGCCTGAAGAATGCTCTCATTTGGAAAAGAGGGGACAAAAACTCGGTGTCTGAAGAATGCACTGAGATGTCGAACACTCCTTTTGCCGCAATAGTTTCGTAGAGGAAACTGCTAGAGACATTTGCTATTGACACTACCAGTACTCTCCAACGAAGCTTGATAGTGATTGCTCTATTCGAGAACCCTAGACAATGTGATCAAGACTGAGCTTGCGGCTGTCCAACCCTAGAAAGATATGGGAGTTTAGAAGGAGCAGCCTTCCTGGATCGTGATCGTGAAGGCAATGGCTCAATACGAACCGGTGCTGGTATACGTCGCGACGATCGATTAGGGTTGTGGCGGTTAGGAAAAGAGATTTTCTCCCAAGTGACGGAGAGTCGACGATCCAAAAGTGAGGTGTCACTAAAGATATTCATAAACCTAGCAGCCTCCGAATGCTTAGCGAAGGAGACGAACCCGAACAAACGACCAGAGCTGCTAGAGTTCCTTGGCGCAGATCAATCAATCACAACATGTCTCTTGAAGATGTATTCCAACCAATGAGAAGTCATTGTCGAAGGGAGATCGCCAACGTATAGCATGAATCGAGCAGCAGGCTGAGAATAATGCCAAAAAAAAATACTTGGGTTAGGGTTTTGACGCCGCCTATGTGCCGAATTGGAGGACAATTGTCGGCTGATCATGGGAACATCTGATGATCAGCAGCGAGGAGGGGGGTTGGTGTAAGCACGCCCCATCGAATAATGCTTCTTCTTAGAGCTAACAGTAAGAAATTTTGTCAATGCAAGTGTATGGCGTAGTCCGCCGCGTTGCGTTAGGTGCACTCAGTCAAAAAATTGTTGGTGCGATTGTTTCCTCATTCTACTAAAGTACAGTCTTTTTTATAAGCAAACATATCAACCAACTCTCGAACCTGAAACCTCTAGAGGAGCAAACACGTTATGTCAATTGTTCCAATGATAGTTGGTTCTACGAAAGTATAGTTCAAGAACCGGAAGTTCAGGAAAACAATCCGCTCAACAATAGCATGCTCAGAAAATCAAACCTATTGTTGCATGGGATACAAAAAGTGGAGGGATCATCACAACTAATCACAACAAACAAAAAGATAGGAATTCCCATAACAAAAATAAGCTCATGCCTATTCAATGACTGTCTGGTTCGGCTTAACAAAGTGGTTGAAATCTGTTAACTGCTGTCCGTGGATCTATCATTTTCAAGAACGAAGATCCTCCATTTGGATTGGTTTCTAAGAGTTTTGATCGGCTACAAGTTTAGCAATTGCATGTGTATATATTCAACCCAGATAACGGACCTGCTGGCATTTGAGCAAATCTGATTTCCACGGATCTGTAATTGGAACCCAAGTCACACTGCATCGTCCTTCCCGAATAGCAGCTTCAGTTTCTGGGAGCATCATCGTTCAAGAAATGACATTACTTGATGAAAAGCATAAACTGAAGAAGGAAAATACATGACAAAAAGAATTTCATACCGTGATAAATTGAGGCGGGTCATCGAAACAAGTAGTACCTAGGACAACTTCTCTCTTAAGTTTTGCCGTAAGCTTGTGACATACTCGGAGCTGAACGTTAAAATGAAGCCATAGGGTGAGTTTTAGTTCATAACAAGAGACAGTAGCTGAGAGATCTTACCTCAGACCGAGTAGCCCCGCCAATGATGAATACAAATATACGCTGACCCATTTTCTTGAAATCAGTGGCTCCAGACTCAATCTTAAAAGCCGATTCACTGAAAACACAACACACAAGACTTGCAATAAGAGCACAATCCTATAAGCTGCATGTTCGCCTAGGTCATGTGCAGCCAATTAATCAACTGTAACTCTGAGAAAATCAGAATACCTTGAACTTCCATCATCCGAAAGACGGGACCGTCCCCAATTTGCAGTCCGCCTTGATCTTCCCGCATAAGGAGTTTTCCTATCTGACTGAGCAACGGGAGCTGGAGCGGCTGGTATCGCTGCACCAGCTGCCGAAGAAGTTGAATTCATACACTCATACTCAGTCTTTGCTAATTGACCTTTGTTAAGATTTATAAGAAGCTCCTGACAAGTGAAATTAATGTCATCGATCAGACAAGCACACGATAGTACATAGTCAAAGAGCATGAAAACAATTGGAAGGAATTTTGGCGTTCATTTCAGTGTTTTGCAGCTACTTTCTAATAAAAACCAAGAAATATTCCAACAGCTGCAAATACGAGTATGGAATATGTAAATGACCAATAAACATTAGTATCCTTAGAGATTCAGTAAGCAAGGATATATATATATTCACATAATAAACTCCATTAACAAAGTACAAGAAGGACAGGATCTTAGTGGTGAAGTTGCAAGTTGAGGTGTTACGATTTAGTAAATCGTTTATTATCTTTTCATACCATGCATGTATGCATGAATTTTAATAATACCTCCAACATGGGATAAAACCGAAACAGTTGCCATGATTCTTCCTCCTCACCAGACCGATCTTTTCTCGCTGCATTCTTTGTCTGATATTCAAAAAGAAAAATATTCAACTGTCATGTCTATTTTATCCACATTTTAATACTTTTTTAAAGAAAGAGTCAAACTATTCTCGTCAATAATCATCGACATGATTGCATCTACCTTCTTGCCATCAAATTTGAGTGAAAAGCCACTGCTAGCTTTTTTCGTACTCGTCTCCTTTGATCCTACTAGCAATTTCATATTATTTATAATTTTCATATCTTCAGGTGATAATTTAGCCAGCTGATTGAGAAAATACACAATTGGCAATGTCAGAATATACAAGCTGCAGTAATTAGTATATATGAGAATTTACACATTTGGGTTTTTTAAAAGAACGAAATTTCTATTTCATAGGCTCAGAAAACTATCTTGGCACACCCTCCAGTAAAATCATTTCTTCTTATGATGAAGTGTGCAGTGCAATTCACACGGAAATGATACATGCCATTTGTAACAGATAGAGCCATTTGTAACACAGAGCTTCCTTGAATTTGAAAACACGACAAAACCTTCAAAGTTCAGTATATCCAATACCTTAGGGCATCCGCATCAAATGAGATCAAATTGAGTCCCTATTTGTTACATTTTAATTTTTTGGTTTGCCTCATAAGCAAATGTCCTCGTTAAAATTGTTTTTCTCCATTCATGGGACTCAATTTGAGTCCCAAATTATCATATAATATTATAAATAATTTTGCCACTATTTGTCATATGGTATCACACGATTGACTAGCAAATTAAAATAATAGATGTAATCATTGAGGTCCAAGGACCTCTTTTAAGGGCCCATACCTCTTAGATGTTTCTGTACATCAAAGGTCCCATTGTTTTATGGGGACCAATTTGTCGCCCCAATGCATCGAGAGCCTTCAATGTACCTTATGCAGCATTCCTCTATGCACACGGAAAATGCGTGCAGAGAAAAAAAAAGAAAAGGAAAGATATATGTAACCTGCATTAGTTTTGTAGCTTTGTCACCCTCAAACTTCTCAGGATAGACTAATGAATAAATCATTAATAAGCGCAACTTATTTTCTGGCGTTGCTTCCTGCACCAAAGAAAACCATCTTTAAGAGGAAAGACAGCTCATATTTGCTCATGCAAAGTCAAATGAAACACAAATCATTTTCATTTCAACTTATTACCTGATTTGTTCTCAAAAAGTTGATTACATCTGTTGCTGCTGCATCTCCAAAAACAAGATCCTGTTCAAGTTGACCAAGATCTCGAAGTCCCAAATCTCTAATAAATGTGTTGATCTTTCCAGCGATCTGGATTCAAATAATCAAATAAGACCAGCATAACTATCCTGACAAGTAATATTTATTTACTTTTAATAACGTGCAAAAGCAGTTTCTCAAACATGATTCTTTCTGGTGTATATGTAGTTAAATACAATCTACTCCCTCCGTCACAAAATGAGTGTCCTCCTTTCTATTTTGAGAAAAATTAATGAGAAGTTAGTTAGTGTGGTATATTTACTATTGTATCCTCATGATCATGTGTTGAGAGATCCTAACTAACTTTTTATAAGGATATTATTGACGATTCATGCATAACTAACTTACTAGAAATGGAAACAAGACACTCATTTAGGAACAAAAATGCAAGAGAATCAGGACACTCATTTTGGGACAGAGGGAGTACTTGTTAAAGTTTCAAACATACAAATGCAATTAAGACGCTGTGCCTCATGCTACAGAAAAAAAAAAAGATATGGCATATGAACAACTAAGGTCCTACCAGTACATTACTACTTGTAAATTGTAACCAGTAATCACAAGAAACAATAAAATGACTACTAAGTTGGTTTTGTTTTAGTCCTCTCAAATTTCTATCTTTTCCTTTCTCACTTTTTCAATGGACCAGACCCGACTAAAAGCTAAAGAGCTAATCCATTCTGCAACAATATCACTCTGAGAAACAAAGATAGAATTCTGAACCTCCACATGAAGAGTAAGCTTTTCAACTTGTTCGGTATATTGAGGTAAAGCCTGAACCATTTTCTGCAAATCTCGAGTAGATAATTCATTACCCTCTCTACAAAAAGACAAATAGAAAATTATATTAACCATACACAGCAATACTAATTTAAGATATATACATGTAAAGTTCATTTCCCGTTTATTGTAATCACTAATCAGGGTTGGCAAAGATAATCAAAATTGTGCTTCGAACCAATCTGAGTGCTTGTTTGGACTTGATAAAAGAAATAAGAATAAAGTAAAGAAGTTGGTAATGAAAAGTATGTGACGAAATGTACTGTTTGACTCAATTCCAAGGAAACAGGTTAATTGATAAATGACTGCAAATGACAGAGAAAGTTGATGTAATAACTTTGCACTCTGACGAAGTTGAGCAGCTTTATTCTTTGATGCAAACGTGTTCATCTTCTCATACAGCCGTTCACTAGCCTGTTTGTGAAAAACATGATTCACATTTTAATGCATCCAAGTATGCAAACAACACGAAAAAGAAATGTAAATGCACATACATCTGCTATATGTGTATGTCGAAGCTCAAGCCAGATTGGATCTGTATCGTCTAGAATGATATCCTTTTCCTCGGGATCACCGCCCGTTTTGCTAGGCATCTAACATACCATAGATGTTACACCAAAAAGAAGAAAAAAAAATACAAAACTATATACAAGGATGATGCTGTGATTAGTAGCAATGGCCAAAAATTGACATAAAAATCACCTCAATTGTGCATTTATTTCCATCCATATCCAGTAAGTCATGGCACATTGCATCATAAGTCCATTCATGTATAACAGGAGCAATCTGAGAGTAAATGAAGGAAGAAACTAACAAGTGAGCATGCATGCATGATTAGGTGGAGTAATTAAGATGAACAGCGAGTTACCTGATCGATAGATCTATCGAGGATGAGCAGTTCGCATGTTTCGGTCTTGGGGAAGTTTGGAACTTCAGTTTTGTATTTGCAAAGTAAATCCCATAAAGCTTGTGCAAGCTTTGAAGGAACAGATTCCCGAGCTGCTGCTGCTGAACCATCAGATGTTTTGGGAGCACGATACCGCACAAATGGAAGCTCCTGATCCATCAATTAGTGCAAATTATCAATCTAAGTTGTTAAAACATCAATCTTCATAAACATAAAAACAAACACTTATAGCGCTCGCACCTTCAATGAAGCAAAGACTGTACCAAGTCTTATCGCCATAGTGCTTAAACAAGCATCAAATATTCGCTGATTTCCACCATCACCAAACAGTTCTTCCAAAGCATTTTCTTGGTCAGTCACAAATGCCTGCAGTTCAGTGGGAATTATCAAAACAGTTTTTTCTTAAAAATGCAATTGTAACGTTCATGGTGTTGTCATTAGTTATTTACCTGTCTGTCAACAGGATAGAATTCCAAATTCATCTGCATATATATTTAAACATGAAGCCACCAATTAAAAGACCAAAAGAAAGAGAAAAGTGAAAACCCACAAACAAATATGAATGCAGATAAAGAATTATATATGAAATAAAAAAGGGCACCTCTCTTAGTGCAGCAATGCGGGGCACCACACTCACATCACACTTGATGTGGTTAATCAGATCTCTTGGAGTAGGTCTACTAAAAAATATAAATGCTCTGAAACCGAAACAACGTTAAAAGTGAAAACAAAAACCGAAAGAAAAACAGGGTCCCGGCATTTTCGACATTATATGTATATACCTTCTGTACAGAGGCTCCCTTCCAGACATGTCAGAAATGAACATAACAATACTGCATGCTAGCAAAAGATAGGGTTAATGGCAACTTGAAGAGAAATAAACAATTAATTATATATAAGAAAAAAGAGAATAGCAAGTATATATTGTACTTCTCTTTCGATGGCTGCATAAAATAAATAACATCCATTGAAGGCATTGGTTGCCTTCTCTTGAAAAGTTCTTCAACCACTACATTGAAGCAGATACTCTGTTAGTTTCCAACACCAATAGCCAGTAAGAAAACAACAGAGATTTTGCTACACTTGTTTCACTCAATATCAAAACAACGTTCAGCACAAAGAGCTCGTTACCTAATATATTTTTAAATGGTCTACATTATACATAGTAGGGTCTAGCTTCCCTTTCAAACAAAACATATTAAGAAGCTGCAAGTTCATAAAATACAAAGCAATTATGTTCGCAGCTAGCCTTTTAGAACTTTTTATAAAGATTTTTGTTTAATATAAGTGTGCTTACACGATATTCCTTGGTCTGTTATATCTGCCATTTTGCATGTGGTAGACATGACTTTCATTGTAGTTTTATCCATGATAAGTACCTGCACAGCATTAGTCAGCAGATTATATTAATTGCTGCTTCTTTGAAAAAAGAAGAAAGAAGAATGAAAAATCTAAGTCTATAAATTGCCTCTTTAGGCACAAATGTATCCTTGCAGTGCATTCCAAATTCATACTACCAACACTAGAAGCGAATTCATAACTTTTACTCGATAGGCCAAAAATATTAAATAATATTTATATAAATATAATATAATATAAATTTATGCAAATATCTTTTATGCATTATAAATATATGTCATTCATCAAATACGTCTTTTTCACCTTTCATTTAGATATATATCAAATGATAAAACATACTCCTTCCATCCCAAATTGAGTGTCAATCCAATTAGTGTTGTAGTCCAAGCCCAAATTTTATAAAAACTAGTGGAAAATTATGACGTTCTTGACTGAAACTAAATTGGACACATATAAAAGAGAGGGAGAGAGTATATTTAAAAAATAAAATAAAGTTAGTGGGGGAAATTGCCCCACCCCATATGCATTGGATTTATTCCTGATTAGCGCATGTGATAAGTAATAAATAACTCAATAGTGAGGTATCGTTTAAATTATAATTAGATGTGAATGAGAATCAATTGTCATTTCTTCTATTCTAATTTTCATTTTCATTCATTTACAATATTGTTTGATTCAATTGAAGTGTGGTAGAGAATTATGTTCATTTCTATTCTTGTTGTACGGTTTACGAAAGAATTTCTTTACATTAAAAAGTTAATTGTAAGAACTACTTGTGCTTAAGTTTCAAGAATTCTTATCTATTATCAAAAAAAAAAAAGAATTCTTATCTTAAAATGCCAATATTCATCTATAAATATGTATTTAAAAGAAAAAAAATTAAATCATTATTATGTTACTTTCAAAAACTTACATCAAATAACAAAGCACTTTGATGCTACACATAAAATAATATGTCATTGGCCTCGCGGCTCTGCGGAATTGCTCCCAGAGTGTAGCTAGGAGAGAGAGAGACTTTCCCCAATGAAGGAGCTCGTATCCCTCTGAGTACACAAGGGTCTAAGCCTTTCTCACAAGCCTTCAAAGGCTACAAAAGCCCTTGGCCAAGTTTCAAAGACATGAGAAAACTACTACAAGGAAAAAGAGAGCGATCGGAGGCTGGAGAAAGCTTGGACGGAGCCTAGTCTGAGCTCTCCTCTAGCTCTCCCTCACTCCCATTCGGTCACCCACCTCGGTCGTCCAACAAACTCACTCTCAAATGATAGTTTCAAGTGAGTCACTCCAACAAGAGGCCTCTGGAGCCACAAAGACAATAAAGAATAACACTAAGGTAAATGAGGGCAAACGGAAGTCTAAGAAGGCACAAGCAAGAGCTCGAACGAAGCATGACCGAGCTCCTTGCCAACTATCTATCTACCTCTCACTCAATTCATATGGAGTCTCAAGGCGTGTTCACAAGTCTTTGGCGACACCCAAGACCCGTATCCAAGTTGCAAAGACAAGGCTATTTTTGCGACAATCTATGGGATGTCGCGACAATGGCTTGGACGGAGCTCTGTTTGAGTCTTCCCACCACATTTACAAGACGTTTGAAGGTCTGGAAGGGCCGAGAATCCCTATGTACATATTTACTACCCCGAATAGCCCTATGAACCATTACGGAGGCCCTTCATCTCTTCGAGTCAACTCAACGACGCCCCCAAAGGCTTCAAAACCCTAAGACGCTACCGCGCGGTTGAGGTTTCTAAAGGCTTCATTGTGTGCCCCCGAGTACAAGGGTTGTACGAATGCACACCAACTCGTCTGACGTCCGCACGTGGAGAGTCTAGAGAAGCTAGAACTCCAAGTCATCAGAATGGGCCCCGAAGTGGACCCTGACTCAGTATCAACCAATCACATGTTGACACATGGCAATATCTTGAGGTTAATATAAATACCCCTTTCTTGGCAAGAGAGATGAATTTCACAATTCATATAGTACTTTTTCTCTCTAAACGCTCTCTAGATCATTCAGGTATTCCGGCCGGGAACTAATTCTAACGCCTGAGGCGGCGTTGTAACCCTGAGAAAACATACTTGACACTTGGACAAGAAGACAAGTAACTAGTGCACCCACTTTGAGCAATTCAAATAGACGCATCACATTTCAATTGAATATTGCACAAAAAGTAATAAATTTCTCTATTTTTTCCGTTAAATGGTTGTGATATCCACACAATGGAATTCATTATCAATCTTGATTCTCATTTGAACAAAAAAAAAATCACATCTCAAATTGAGATAGCCAACAAAATAAGATCATAATAAAATAACAATAATGAAAAGAAAGAAAACAAAAAAATACATTGTCGTTATAGACCAACCTTCCAAGATTTTGCATCGTCTGTTTTGGTTGAACCAAGCATTTCACATAACAACCCTAAAATTCCACAAAAAAATATCAATTAACTTGACTAGAAAATCACATATATTATTTAACATAACTCAGGAAATAAGGAGCACATTTCAGTTTTGATTCTTGCAATCTTAAATTAAAATTAGAATTTTTCTACCTAAAATTTTCTGAGCAATGAAACAAAGGTTACCGCATAGCAAGTGAAACAGAATGTGAAGAATAAATCCTAATTCTACCGAAATCACATACAAGTACACAACCGTGGGTTGGTTTGCAAGAAAATGATCAGAAAGTTTTGTCGAATTACAACATATTATTGTTGAAAAGAAGTGTTTATTTGGTGAGAAAGAACTTACTATCATGGCTGATGGTGCGGAAGAATTTGTACTCGCCGCTTTGGGAAGTAACCTCAGAATCGGATAAGGACATTGTTGTTGGCAAATGAGATCAGATGGAGGTTGTGAAATGATACATATGGAGAAGAAGAAAAGGCACGAAGCCATTGAGAATGTTAGAGAGAGAGAGAGAGAGTGAACGAAAATTGCGGTACGTTTGTATGGATTGGAGGAGGAAGTGCTACTTGTTCTTTCACATTTGCTACTCGTTCAACGCTGCACACTCTCTCTCTCCTTTATTTTCCTAATTAATCTTTGGAAAATGCTATATGTACTCGTGGCATGTATATTTCTCATATATTTGTATTTAAAATTAAGTTTCGACCAACTAATTTAGAATGTGCTTATGCTTGGAACCCTAGCTGCCTCTTCCTTCCAAGTCTATAGTTGAGATTTGTTTCAAGCCGTCCCCGGTGGTTTGGTCGTCGAACCTACGTGTCGCCGCCTCTTTCTCTGTGTGCCGCCGCCTCTCTTCCTCTGAGTGCTAAGGTTTGATTGACGTATAGTGCAGCCGCCTCTGGCGGCTTTGCCGCTAGAGTTTTGCCTTCGGTATTGCAAAGAGATGCTAGAGCTCACGCAAAGCGCCGTATTCAGTTCAGATATGGGTCGTACTGGCAGATTTTTAGTTTTTTAGTTTTGTTTTGTTTGGTGGTCTTTCCTCCCTCATTGGATGTTGATTTTTCCTTCCTCGATGGATGTTGATTTTTGTGTTTTTTGGGTCTTCTTGTGGTTTAGGTTTAGCGTTTTTTAGGTTGTTCCGTGATCACTGATGATCCTGACTGGAATACTAGTAACTCTGGGTCTCACGTTAGGATTTGGATGTTTGTCTAGTATTGGGTTTCTCTCTACCGCTTAGATCAGGGATAGGATCAGCGATGTAGGTGCTAATTGGTTTTTGGTTCCTAGATCTTAGTCTGGTTCTTTGGAAGTATGATGTTTCTCATTGTAATTCCTTTATGATTTTATTGGAATAATACTAGTATTATTTCTCTCAAAAAAAATTAAGTTTCGACGAATAATAATCTGACATATATTATGATATCACTTTCCTCCCATGAATTTTTGGCGCAAAGCGCCCAGTTTATAAAATACATTGTACACATGTCTTGTTGTGATTATGTCAAGTCATTGATGAAATAATTGATGTGTCATATCTCACTGGTTGACACATCATTTTGTACAATATTTGGGACATATAGCACTACTTTAAATTTTGTCTTTCTTTTAACGCTTATGTTAGAAGAGGATAAAGGTCCAAATATGTTCTTATAATATCCAAAATGTATAGTCTTAAACTCTTAAATTTTTAATCATGTGAAATCATAAAAGTATGAAACTTTAAATCACCCTTATAGGGTTTACAGGAGTCGGTACTGGTCGGCGGACGACGGATTCCGGCGACGACTGGATTAGTGAGGGTGCAAGGGCTGGGTCCGAGAAGAAGCTAATTCTGAAATGTCGTAAGGGCAACATAAAGGACAACTAGGGTTTGAGTGTGTGGCGGCCGGGCTATAAAGCACTATTGGCGACACTTCTTTCCTCTCTAACCAGTACGTAAGCGAGTGGCAAGGTAGGTAGGCGTCAAAGTCGGCAGGCATGTGCCGAAAAGGTTAGGCAACAGAGGCAATGGCAGAACACGTGCATGCAATTACGATCGGCTTTTCTAGGACAAAAGCCGATGTGGCAATGGAAGAGGTGACTTTGGGGGGGTTAGTTCGGAATGGAAGTTTACTGGTTCAAGGATGAGGGTTACGTATTCAATCACGACTCAGGGGTGGAGGGTTTTGGATGCAGTACATATCGAAGGGGAGAGTTTTCCTAGTGCCTTTGGTTTGGTTCAATATGACATCATGTCTTATTCATCTTATGTTTACTATATTTGTTTTGCTTATTTTAGGGACAAGGTTGTTAGGGTTAAATTTTGTATAGTTTAATCATTGTTAGTTTTGTTTGGATCAGCAATGGGTGTGGGGTTTCATGTACGTCCTTTTTCGTCAAAACTTGTATTTATATTAATCAGTTTTTGAAATTAATAGACACTTTGTGAGTCCCCTTAAAAAAAATTAATCATGTTATTTCATTCAGAGTATAAAGTTGTGATCCATTCTATTCCAAAATTTTATATGAAATTGACATAGAAAAATAATTAGAGCATGCATGGGTTTGTGAACAATATCACATGGTGGTTTTATGTAACCCTTTTTTTTAGATAATTTTTATTTAGAAAAAGCATATGCAATTTTTACCCTTCGTGACCTCTGTCTCATTGCCGCCGTGAGACATTTTGGATCGTCATCCATGATCATATGTCTCCTCATCCATGTTCATGAACATTTGTCTTTTCGTTGCCACGAGTTATTCTAGATTTCCATCCATGGTCATCCATCTCCTCGTCCTCGCCCCCACAAGCCATTTGGATCATCCTCCATGACACTCTGTCTCCTGGCTAACGCGAGCAGCTCTGATTCGCCATCGTTGGCCATCTATCTCCTTGCCTCTGCAAACCATTTTTGGTCGTTCTTCGTGACCCTCTGTCTCCTCGCCGTCGCAAGACATTTTGAATCGCCATTCATGGTCCTCCATCTCCTCACCTCACCAAGTTACTCTAGTCGCTCCCAACAACCTGTTGACGTCCTTTAATCAAAAGGCTTTTCCAAAAAAAGACAAAACTCAAAATTTAGTTAAGTGTCAAAACACGTTAAACCATCCGCTCTTCAAACTCCCCTACACAAGCTCCGTCGAGGTCTTTATCATGACCACGTCGAGGTTCTCCCCAAACAAACCTCCTCCGGTTGCAATAATATATTTTACTATGACGTTTAAATCAATCAAGAAGTGACTTAAAAATGATTAATAAGCCGATTTAAGACCAAATGACCCCCACAACTCTTTGGAAGATCGGCAACACCTAAATAACATAATTCACTAACATGTCCTTGCGCCACGGCGCAATGTGACCCGGGAAGTCAATTGCCAAGGTCATCCTCCAAAGAAATAGCTAAATTTCCCTAAGTAAATATGGGAAGTGCAAGTAAACCCATCCGAAGGGCTAACCCGAGAAAATACAAGATTAACTATCTACTCTGACGCGACACCGACAAATCATACTCACTTGGAGTGAGGCTATTGATGATACAAAAAATTTATAAGTGTACCCAACGAGTGGCAACATGACCCGTCGTGCCCGAACGCCGCGTCAATCTAGTCACGCAACACCTGATCAACTTTTAGATCATGTTCGTGAACTTGCAACAGTTTAGAGGAAAGACTAGTTTTCTTGTTAGATACAATTTAACTTGTGCGTTTTGACAAATCCATTAGAGACATGTATATGCTAATTTTATTATATAAATAAAACTATTAAGCTTAACCTAAAATTGACTTGTGTTACCAAGGCCGGTTGGGCCAAACGATTTATTAAGCGTTTCGGATTTTTTTTGAGGTCTCTGGTTTGAGTCTCCCTGCTGACAGTACTATGGGGTGGATTTTTTGGGTTTAAAGAGTTGAGATACCACTGTTGTGTAGCTAAAAAAAAAATAAATAAAAAACTGACTTGTGTTGATTTAGCATCTCAAGAAAAATGAGTGTACTCTTACCAAGACATGTTAGCCTAGGTGGTTTAAGCGCTTTGAATTCCTTTTGAGATTTCGGGTTCGAGTCTTTTTGTTAACGGTATAGGGTGAAAATTTGGGTTAAAAGAGAAGAGGTACCCATGGGGCCACATTACATATTTCAACTGATAGAAAATAAAATTGAGTGTACTCTTCCGGCCATCAGGTTATCTTAGCATTGCAACCCAATATCATTCCGAAATTACATACGATCAACACAGGTTATCTTAGCATTGCTATAATGAAACAATTTCGGGATTGCCCTTTTTTTGCTCAACTCAAATTACAGAGGCTATTTGATTTTAAGCCATTTACATTATTGTTTTTAAACAAATCCTTGAGAACCATCACCTGTACTTTAGCTTCAACATCACAATCTTATACAATCAACATCAACCAACCAACATATTATCGAGTGGGCAATATATCCTCAAACAATAAATAGCACAACTTGCAGAAATAAATCATCAAAGAGTGATACAACTTCATCACTGCCTTGGCATGCCTACAAACAATCCGTTCAGTTCTTTGTGTACCTCTGAAGGACTTCAAAATAGTCGGGGAAGGTTTTCCGGGTGCAGCCAGGATCCTTGATGGTAACCGGAACATCAGCACAGGCAGCAAGAGAAAACGCCATGGCCATCCTATGATCATCGTAGGTATCGATTGCTGTCACGTTTAATTTCTCCGGTGGAGTGATCACACAATAATCTGGTCCTTCTTCAACGGTTGCCCCCAGCTTAAGTACAAACCCAAATGTCAATGTACAGTAATATAAAACACTGAGATTAGACTGTCATGGATTCTCAAATATGCATATACAGATACTGACCTTCCTAAGTTCTGTGCAAACAGCAATCATCCGTTCCGTCTCTTTAACTCTCCAGCTTGCCACTAAAACACGCACACACATGCAATTAATAACAATAGAAGATCATAAGCACATTATAAGAGTTTGAAAATTCACATCAGTGCTTTTATTCCAGAGACTTGTAAACCTCTTGAGCAGAAGTTTCTTTCCCGCATTGGCCATTACTTAGTGTCAGTGACCATGTATCATATATATAAACTACAAGGTCCAATACAGATTTTTTGCTGCCAATTTCCAAGTTGGAATGACTAATCATACCCCATTTTTCACAATAGAGGTCAACCCATAATCCCTTCCTAAGGTTTGACTTATGCGTTATCACTCACACTAGCTCATTGCTTCATATGAACTGAACAATTTGTGAAGCACAATAGATTTATGAAAATTCTAACTAAATAACCCAGTTCTCTACACTAACATGTTATACTAAAAATGAAACTGACTCCATTAGATGCAATTGAAACAGAAGACAAAACAATACCATCTCTTATGGCAGTGGGCCCATCAGCAAAAAGAGCAACTACAGCAAGAGTCATGGCAACATCTGGCATCTTGTTCATGTTCACGTCAATGGCTCGTAAATGTTTCCTTCCATACAAATCTCTTGGGGGTCCAGTGACAGTGACAGTATTTTCCATCCAGGTAACTTTACAACCCATTTTCTCAAGAACCTCAGCAAATTTGACATCCCCCTAAATCATAAATATAGGGAGTTTATTTAGTCTTGGAACATAAATGGAAGTTGCATCTCTTATTTATGAATAGTTTGACAATGCTTTTGACCCGCAAAAGGATTGCATATTCAAATTGAAAAACTCAAATTAAAAAGAGAGAAATATTCAAATAAAAAGGGCTTAAGTCCGGGACACTAGAGAACGGAAGGTAAGAATTAACAAAAGAATCCAGGGAAGTTAGCAATTTCAAGAGTAAGCAAATCATCAATACAAGTAAATTACCTGTAAACTACTTGTTCCACAACCTTCAACGGTGACAGTCCCACCAGTAATTGCAGCACCACCTAGGAAGTAACTAGCACTTGATGCATCACCTTCCACATAAGCATTTCCGGGAGATCTGATACAATTTTCAATTTAATACTTTTTATTTTTGTTGCTATTGTGAACCATCCAGTTTAATCTGAATCTCTCCAGGAAGGACTGCATAGATGGCAAATCTCTCTCTACCACGTTTTGACGCAGCTACATTCCTTAGGTCTCGAACCCGAGACCTTGGGATAAGATAGAACGATTCCCTACCATGCTAGCACATTTCACGGAAAGGTAAGAGTCTTAAAAGTATTAGAAAACTTACATGTACTTTTGACCTCCTCGAACCAAGAACCGATCCCAGCTATTACTATGCTCCACAGTCACCCCAAATCGTTCCATCAACTTTAATGTCATTTCAACATACGGAATGGAAATTAATTTATCAATGATCTCAATTTCCACATCTCCCAAAGACAAAGGAGCTGCCATAAGCAAAGCAGTTAAGTATTGACTACTAATTGATCCAGACAGCTTAACCTGCAATAGAGAAACAAAAACGTAGATTAATAGTGGGAAAACTTGCTCCATTATCACAAACAACGCCATCCAAAGGATTACTTGAACAACATTCCTTCACACAGTAGCAGGGGAAGCCAATGAAAAGCTTCCATATATCAGAGAGACAATATTACAGATTTAGGCCTTAACAACAAAAAAGGATAATGTTGTACAATGGGAGTTGAGAAATATTTTATTATTCATGAGAAAGGAAATAGCACATGCATTGCTCATGATAGGCAAATGACAAGAAAAAACGAAGATAAATACCACACCTTTCCTCCTGGAAGGCCTCCCTTTCCATGTACATGAACAGGAGGGCAGCTTGTTTCAGAACAATTAACATCTGCACCAAGCTGCTTAAGACCAATCACCAAATCCCCAATTGGTCTCTCTCTCATCCGGGGCACTCCATCAAGTATGTAACTGAAAAGCATCCAGCAGTAGAAGAATATCAGTTGAGATGATAAAAACAGTAGAAAGAGCTAAAATCTTATAAAGCAAAAATATATGATTAGGTATAGTTAAAGCTTATTTTGAAGATGTAATTGTTCCCCTTAAAATGTGTCATTTGTTGTTGTTAACCAAAGAGCATTTGTCCGAGAGGCATCACCATTCCTATTGCTTCTAACCACCTCACCAACAACAACCAAGCCATTTACCAAACAATGTCAGGCAGTTAGCCAATAGTAGGCCCAACTTTTTTCTTCATTTATTTGATAGACCCAAATTTTAAGATAGAAAGAGAACATTTTTTTTATTAAAAAAAATGTCATGTTAGATTCACATTTCTCATAAAATATTTTAGAGAGCAAGATAGGACAGACCTTGAATTTCCACCAGCAGCAGTAACTGCAGCTGTCAATGGGCGCATTGCTGTCCCAGCATTTCCAAGGAATAGCTGAACTTCGTTTCCCGATCCTTTTCCCACCGGAAATTGTCCACTACAACCCTCCACAATTGCTTGCTTCTTTGCACTGTTGTGTTCCACTTTGAGCCCAAGTGTTTTCAATGCATCAAGCATGTAATGGACATCATCACTATTCAACAAATTGTCCACCACAGTTGTTCCCTGAATTGTAAATAGAAACAACAATAATTGTCACAAAATAAAACTTAGTAGGTAAGGAATTGGGATATGAGAAAAGGATATTCAAACAAATACAAAACAAACCCAGTGCACATGGGAAATACCTGGCAAGCACAAAATGCTACCAAATTTTTCTGTTTTCCTCAAGTATCTCAGCAATTAAAGATAACATCATGTCAATCCTAAAAAAATAACAAAAACCACAACCTATATATTCCTAAACGGCACAAGAAAAGTGCTATCTCAAAATTTAATATATTTTCTCTTAAGCCCGAATAAGTTTGGCAACCCCAACCACAGGAGTCAGGGCAAAAACATTACAATGAGAAAGTCATGGACTTGATTAAAATTGCAATCTCTTGATTTGCTGAAGGCTATGATATGGAATGTCAGTTCAATCCTAGTAGCTCAATATATCTATCAATTCTGTGTGCAACACTGCAACCAAAGCAACTAGAGCTAATTAAGCACAAATGAAACTAATAACAAACCCAAAATCTGAAAAAAATAAATAAGTTTCTTTCATTTATACACATATCCCCAAACAACCAAGTCTTGTTGATACCTGAGAGAGAGCAGCTAGAAGCAGAACCCGATTGGACAGCGACTTGGAACCTGGTAAATTGACGGTACCGGAGATCTCTTGGATGGGTTGCAACACAATCTCAGGAGCCGCCGAAGACTTGGTGGCAATAGAAGCTGAAACCCTGAGTGGACTAACAACCTTCTTCCCAGCTCCAACTCTCAAACCAGCAAATCTAGAAGATCCAAAAATCTGAGGCTTCAGCAGAACTGAAGATACTAATTTGGGTTTCTGGGTCTGCGAATTGTTAGGCAAGAGACGAGCGGTTTGAGCAACGTCGTAGATTTTGCTCATTTGCGCCATTATATTCAAAGCACCACCTCTCTCTGAAGCTATTTTCTCTCTACAATGGCGACTGTGGGAGAGAAGAAGAAGAGTAAATAAAAATGGTGGATTTGGGTGTAATGAGAAATCGTACTCAGATACAGAGGAGGGTGATTGTTGGAGTTTGGTTTTGGAAAACGAAGAAATGGGTAGGTGGTTGGTGGCGTTGGCTTCAAATGGTTTGGTGGGTTTTGCATATCATTAAGGTCCAAATTGTGGTCTCATCTCACCAACCCCCGCGTGGTATGGACCACATATGTCATTTCATATTTTCATCCAAACAACCCTAAGAATATCGTTTTGGGTAATTACAGTTTGACCCTTGTGGCGAGCTTCGATATCAGTTACGTAATTTTTTCGAACTATATACTATTATATGCTATTAACCCATAGTGTAAAATGACGAATTTACCCTTATTCTTTCTTCTATTCAACGTAATACATCGAAACAGCTCCTCGATCTTCCTCCTCAAAATCTGAAAGCCTCTCCACCATCCACAGACCACTCTAGTGACTCCACCTTCTTCCCATATTTGGGGTCGATGTCGGCCCGGCGAAGTCGCTGGAAACCAACCCTGCTCGCCACCTTCCTTCCCTAAAGCCCAAAATTCTCAAAATAAACATCATTTACTCTACCTTCCTCCCACGCCTAGTGTAGATGACAGCCCGACGAAGACGCCATAAATCATTCATTCTTGCCTCTATCACCATCTCTCTCTCTCTCTCTCTCTCTCTGTACTTTCAAATTTTCTAGATTGGAGAGATATGAGCCAAGACATTGACAATGAAGCAGATCTAAAATGGGTTTCATGAGCCAGAGATCCTGATTAGCTTGAGTGAAACCATTTTTGGGAGCTGAAAAAACTCAACTTGAAGCAATTCTAGTGATGGGTTTTTGATTTTTTGTCTTCTTCAAGCTTGAGGTATAAAAAAATCAAGTTTTTTCTTCAAGGTTTGTTTCTTTTCTATTTTCTCTACTATATAAAGATCAAAGATTATAACTTTACAATAAGAGCTTGCTAGATAGATAGATAGATAGATAGATCGATAGATAGATAACGATTTTTTTTTTTTTTTTTTTTTTTTTGCTGATTTTATGAGGAATTTTCCTTCTTGTTTTTGGTGAAAATAGAGTTCAAGTTGTTGAATTTGTTTGCTCTTTTATGTGATTTTGACTTTGTTAGGCATGAAAAATGGTTTCTTAAGACCCATCATTCACGTTTCAAGATTCCGGAGGAACTCACAAAGAAGAAGACCAAAGTTGAGGGCAATTTTGTCATTTAGAAAAAAGATTGAACATGTGCACAACACATGATTCACTAAAGATCATTTTCTGATATACATAACTGACAAATAGAACTTTGAAAAACATACGGTTGTAAATAGTTGTAAAAAATAATTCAGCGGTGATAACTGAAATAAAAATTTACCATAAAAGGTCAAACAGTAATAACCCCGATAATTTTTAACTCATAAAAGTCTATATTCAAGGTGCATATTTGTGTACTTTCTAGTTCACGGGTATGTTCCACGTGCATTGCTTTAAATATAAAATCATATTTATAATTCAATAATTCTTATTTTTCTCAAAACAACGAAGTTTTAATTTTAAACTAAGTAGTTTTAATCAAAATTGATATAACTTATGTAAGTAAACTAATATCTGCCTATGAAAAAGAAAAGTAAACTAATATCCATTTTACTCTTCTTTTTATTTTTGGGTGGTTCATTTTACTCTTTTAATCTGAACTCATTATATTTTATGATTGTTTATCTTATTTTTTTATTTGAAATTCTAGTTGATCCGTCTGTTTTGACCGGAGTCAAAAGCAAGCACACTAGGATGTCGATGTGTCAAGTCTTCTTGTCCACGTAAGTCAAGGAACCTAAAATATTCTAAGTCTTATGATGGTTTGTCGATCCACGATGCTTGATTGCTTGGTGTCGCTGGATGTTTGAGATCTTGGAACCTGTCGCCTGAGAAGGCCAAGACACCAAAAAACGATGACCTGGGGTTGTGGATCCGGGACACCGCCTTCAGCGTGAGAGTAAGTCCACGAAGATCACAAAGAGCTATAGAGAGCTTTCTAGATAGAGAAAGTAAAATGAGAAAGTGAAGATCCCCTTTTCTCTTGATGAGAGAGATATTTATACTAAGAACTTTTTAGTGCCACATGTCGTCGTGTGATTAGCCGAGAACAGCGTGGACCCCATTTGAGAGGCTTTTGGATCTTGGTTGACTTCGGTTGGCAGCTGGGCACCTTGCATGCCGGATGGACACGACCGACCCTTCGCAGCGTCCCGCGAGCCGGGAGCGAGGGGTCAGGAACCCGGA